>JAPKLW010004096.1:2075-30786 GCA_026898455.1 Plectranthus barbatus
CTTTGTGCATTTTTGTATCTTACAGGTTCATTTATTCCAAAGTGTGTTGATGAGATGAAGCATTTTAAGGGCAGAGTTTTTAGAATTGTTGATGTTGGTATTGAGTTTTATAGAGACTACGCTCGTGTTGCTGCTTCGAAGAAGAAGATGTTTAATTTTTTTTTATTCGTATTTATGTAAAAATGAAGTAAATCGGGCTAAAAATGAAGTAAACCGGGCTTAAAATGCAGGTTGCTGTTTGTGTTTGAGTTTTTTTTACAGTTTTAGCCTTTAAAGGCTAAAACTGCAGGATATTGGGGCAAAAATGTCGCGTTTTCCAATTTGCTGAGAATGAATCATTTTCGCCGATTTGATGAGATGGACGCGCGAGATCTATTCTTATTTCTCATAGTAACTCCTATTCTCACTTGATCACTACCCTATATATATATATATATATATATATATATATATATATAGAGGCGTAATCATATCACAATTGCCATTTAGATGGGAGATGAGAATGAATCCTATCCTTCTATTTCCTAAATCTTATGGTCCAAATTTAATATCTCTATTTATTTTATTACTTAATTTATGAATTAATTTTTTGTAATAAGGGTATTTAGGTAAGTTAAACAAGGGGGACCACAGAAAAAAATCTCATATTCTCTTTCATCTCAAACTCACGTATTTGTTTTCTTCAACATATTATCTCTCCTCTAATTTCCTCATAAACTTAATTAATCATATCTCACTCAATTTAAATTATTTTTTAACTTACCGTATATCAAATTAAAGATAATTTAATTATCTTTCAAACGAAATCACTATTGCATATGTTTCAAAAAAGATAATCGTAGTAAAAATCAGATACTGCAACTATGCATATGTAGATAATGCATATTTTCAAGCTTAATAATGCAACTTACATCTGAAAATATATAAACATGCAAATATGCATTATCTAAGCCTGTAAATATGCATTATATACCCTTGTACTGTTGCAGTATAATAATCACAAGAAAAACGTTTTTTTGTAACTCCCCTGTCGTGGCTTTATTCATGTCTATGATTGTTAAATTTTGCTGGGCTGCAGTGGGAACACTAGATGGTATCATAGACACAGTGTCGGCAGCTCATCCCATAGTGCCATTGCTTAGTCTGTTGAAGCACAACGGTAGGCTTATCGTGGTGGGCACCGGTCCTCCTCGTTGTACTTTTTCTGGCACACCGAACAACACGGCACCCTCATAAATTATTACTTCTTTTTTTTTTGTTCCTCCTCCTGTGTTTCTTCTTGGGCGGCGATTGAAGTGCGACAGCAAGCAGTGGAGGCGAGAATTTAATCAGCAAGTGGTGGTGGTGGTTTTAGAGAGAGAAGCGTAGATCCACAAAAAGGGTTTTGGAGAGAGAAGGGGGGACGTGAGCTCCAGTAGAGAAATGAGAAAGCTTGAGAGAGGGGTTTTGCCATTTAAACTTTGGACAATTTTACCCTTAATTTGCAACTTCTTTATTCTACCGAATGCAGTTTCAAAAATCGCACCCCAAAATGATCTTAACCGTTCATATCATGTTTTTAATGGCCCAGATTCATTCTCATCTCCCATCTAAGGGGGTACTTGTCACTTTAACGCACCCCTATATATATATATATAACTAACAAGGCATGAAAGCAACAAATAACGAAGTAATATTATATATAAGCAGACCATGAGAAAAAACGAGCAAGTTGGGAAAGGAATGTGTCATTGGAAGTCCTAACCCAACATGAATCATCCAATTCGAATGAAGAAACTTTCTCTTAATGAATCAACAATCACATATATTTGAAATACAAGGTAAAAATAAATAATTATCACCCACACAAATTTAGATGCAACAAGTTAGCCAGTATATATCATATCCCATTGTCCTCTTAGTTGAATGTTTTACAGTGAAAAGGAAATCAGATGCATTTCCATTTTGGCTCTATATTATAGGCAGGTTTATCCTATATCAATTGACTAATATTTGTCCGACATTTAAACTCAATTTAAATACTACCCCACTAATTACTCCCTCAGTATGTTAAATATTGAGAATAAATTTATTTTTTTAGTTCTAATTTATCAACGTAAAGACTAATTTAATCTGTACGTATTTTAGTATTAATTTAGTGTGTTGAAAGCTAAATTTGTAAACCTTCACAATGATAATAATCCTTTGACTGTTTTTCATATATCATTATTCATAATTTGAGGACATAAATATTGTTAGGAATCTTATAGTTTTGATGACATATCAAAAATCATGAGTCAGTTACTCAAATGTATAGAATTGGTAGAAGTATAGTTGATCTCTCTTAAAATGTAATATCTAGAATAAGTTAAAAAATTCGTAATAACATAGAATGAAGATCAAGTTCCGTAACTACAACAGTCAATTTTTAAGAACAGGAAGAGCTGAACAAGAAAAAAAATAATAATAATTGCAAGATAAGTAAAGTATACGAATCAGCTTACTATTCTACCAACTAACGGATTTGGATCCCCTGCTGTGCCAAACCACAGCAGGGGGTGTTGTGCACATCTCAGCACCACACACACCATTTCAATTCTTAAAATTAATCCAAAAAAACAATTTCAATTCTTAAAATAAATCCAAAAAAAACAAGGATGTGGTGCTGAGATGTGCACAACACCCCCTGCTGTGGTTTGGCACAGCAAGGGATCCAAATCCTCAACTAACACTCTCATTAGTCAACCACTTCCAAAACGCAGTACATGGGCGAGTAAATTTCGGTATTAAAGGACTAGAATTAATTTATGCAGTCTGGTTGAGTGATTTTGTCGTAAACATACACATGTGTGCCTTGCAAATTGGAGGAAAGTTTATCCTGAATTTACAATACTTACTTATTTCAATGTTTTGTGTGTATGTTCTTAATTTAATTGTATATTATTTTCAGATATGTTTATATCTAATGTCTTTCATATCTTGGTAGAAAATCCTTGAACTGTTCTTAATTTCCTAGAATAGAAATGCAACTTGGATTGTATCTTGGTTGTGAAGGAATGTATAGTTGTCATGCAAGTGCAGCATCCGAATGGTCCTAGTAATGAGGCGACAGTTGAGGAGCAAAAGTATTATAACAATTGGATGAAATCCAACAATGTAGTCAAGTGATACATGATAATCACTATGTCGAAAGTGCTTTAGCAATAGCATTATCACTATGATAATGTTGTTGAGATCATGGATAGTTTCCCTACGACTTATAGAGAATCAGATCTAACTGTCAGATTCAATCTCACGAGGGAAATAATGAGTAAGAAAATTGTTAATGGTATCTCGGTGAGATAGCACGTGGTTATCATGACACATCTCATAGATGAACTCATGTTGCATGGTGGTGGTACGTGCGGCACGTATTGACAGAACCAAAGCAAGACCAATTCTTTTATCGGACTTTAAAAGAATCTTAATCTTGTGGCTTGATGGAATCTTAAGTCTAATTAAGGTCTATAAGTACATACAAACATGTGTGTCACTTTGAGATGTTATAGTTGAGAGTCTTACATGTAATTGTATATCTGCATCTTGGGTGATAACAATTTGTATATGATTATCTGGGATTGGGATTGGGAATATGTAACCATATCCAATATAGGATGTTGACATTCCCTGAGTAACTCAAAAGGCACTTTATGCTATAGTCTTGTAAGCAAATTAAGTTTAAACATGAATGAAAAGGTTGAGTGGTACGACTCACGAATATAAGATTTTAATTAATGTTAGAACTTGTTATAAGCTCAAATTAATTAATGGATATTTGTAACATTAAATATGGGGATATACCAATCATATGCAACTTGTTCCTCATAACGTGGTAATAAAAGGTTAGGTTAGTATTGATTATCTGGGCGCATGAATCAATACTAATCAATTAATTATGTTCTAGGTTCAACATGAGAATAAATCAATTTAGAGGTCCTCTTGATTATTTGCATATTGGCCTCTAGTCTTGCCGATGAAAATCTCTAAACCTTATAGGATTGGATCTTATTATAAATACCATTTTCTCTTCAGAAGTTATAGTTCAAGAACTGAGATCAGAGATCTGGAGAGAGAGAGAGAGAGAGAGAAAGAGAGAAAGAGAGAGAGAGAGAGGTGGCCACAACTGGTAAAAGTAGAGGGATTCAGTTTTTATCTTTTAAGCAATCCGGTAGCAGTCTTCACCAAATATCCAAATAGAGTAAGGACACAGATCAGAAAATCAGATCTGGAGGATTCATTTCTTCAATCTTGTCAATGACTCACAAGATTCATCACATTTAAGGATTAAAAATTCATAATACACAAATAATTTGAAAGAGACAAAAAATTCATCAATGTGGAAGACTCACGAAAAGTGTATCGCTCATTACACAAGTACTTAGGATTCAATGAAAGCACTCGAAAACATGTATGAAGAAATGTTTACCATAGGCTTGTAAATTTTCTAATATCTCCACCGCTTAAATATGCACACAAGTCTAGAATCAAAAATGACTTTGATCGGATTGTAATGTAGGCTTTTTATGACAATGTAGAGAAATATGGTCAAGTGACTAAAATCAATTACGCTGGCCAACTCAATAAATCAAAATCAGTCTCTTCTTATCATCCACCTTATTTCCTCCATAACATCAATAAACTCCCCCCCCCCCCCCCCTTTTTTTTCTAGCTCTTTTGATCTCTTATACTCTTATTGGATACTTCGTATCTTTCTTTCGTATCCCTCTTCTTCTTTTTTCAGTGAGTTTATGAGAATTCTAACTTTTTTCAGTGAGCTTTTCTATCATACATCTTGCACCAACCACTAATTTAACATTTCTTATCCAATTCACTATCAATTCACCCCATAAATACCACAACTCAAGACGAGAGCGAAATCAGCACATTCTTAAACTCATAGATAAGGAAAGAATTGTAAAGGCTTAAAGTGGCTAACTAGGATAAATTAACTTGTGAAGGGACAGTGTTTAGGATATTGGGTTAACAAAGATAACATAATATCATCTTCTAAACTTATGCACACTATGCAATCCCAAAATAGAAAATAAGCAAGTTCTAGAGAAATAAAAACATACATGAGAATCTCACATCAAACGAAATAAGGCATAAAAATCTCACACCAGGGTTTAGACTTTTCTTCCATAGTTAACTCCAAATTAACTCAATCATCATGCAAGTGTAATTTTCAAATCAATCATATCATACGGTATTCTTCATTCATAGGCAATTATCTACAGTCAAAATCAATTCAAACTCAACCATCAATCAATTCTATCTCATATTGTCATTCGGGTTGTATCAAAACTCAAAAGTTTACACACAAAATAGAATAAAATCAAATTCAAGGAAAAATTTTAAATACTGAAAACAAAATGAATAAAAGATAGAACGTTCCAACTTTTGTCCACATCCCCCCAAACTTATTTCCAACTCAAAGAGTGGAAAGTTAGAAAATTATACTAGAGAAGGAATGGTACCTTGCACTTGATCTCGGACATCAACTTTTTATTCTCTAAAGGAATCAGACTCACGCGACATTGACTTTCAGCAATCGGCACTCTGTGTCGATCGACATGGGCCAAGTCGATCGACACAGATCCTTCTTGTTGACCCTTCTTTGGGTCAAAGTGCAGTCTCCATTGACCTTTTTATGTCAATTGATGCCAGGTACGTCGATCGATATAGAAACCTCCTATGTTCTATTTTTTATTTTTGCTCCACAATAAAAAATATCATCTCCTAGGGGGTCGGGTCCATAATCAGTGATCTCTAGCATCCACCATATACACCTTTCCGTCTTGAATGAAAGTAGGGAGCTCAGGAAGAGATGGTGTAATTGATAGTCTTGTCACCTCGTTCCCATTCGATGGAAGATACTTCTTTTTTTCCCTCAAATTCTTCCACCTCATATTTTGTTTTTCCACAAAAGTGATCCAGTTGCATTTAGATTGTTGTCGCCTCTTGTCGATCACAAAGGTGATCTTCTCATCATTCGCTTGCAGGGTTATCTCACCGATCCGACAATTAATCATAGCAGCACTTGTGTCCAAGAACTCTCGTCCCAAGATCAGGGGCATGTTGTTGTCCTTCATCTCAAGCACTACAAAATCTGCAAGAAAAATAAGATGACCCACAAGAATTAGTACATTCTCAAGTATACCTTTAGGGCATGATACAGATCGATTTTCTGTCTGCAGAATGATTGCAGTTGGCCTCATCTTTCCGATGTTAAGGTGCTTGTAGATGGAGTACGACATCAGATTGATTATTGCTCCAGTATCACATAGCACTCTTTGAAATTTAATTCCCCCAATCTTGACTAGAATTAAGTAGCATCCAAGGTCACTTCTTTTGATGGGCACCTACTTTTGAAGTAGCATACGGCATAGCTCATGGATCTTAACAATCGATTTCTCCACGAATTGCTTCTTCTCACTCATCAGCTTCTGGAGTTATTTCATGTACCCCGAGATTTCCCTTAAAGCTTCTATCAATAGCAGGTTGATGCTGGTCTTCTTGAGATTTTCCAAAATTCTTGTGAACTTGGAGTCTTTCTTCAGCTTGGCGAATCTCCGAAAAAGGGCATTGGAGGTCTTAGATCAGCTTTTTCCTTTGAATTTTTGCCTTGAATTGCCTTCTGTTTTGACCGAGATGCTGCTATGTCGGTCGCTACATCTGGATGCACATGTCAATTAATGTGCGGTGTATAGTTCGACATGTGTGCCTTGGTCTACTTCCTCTACGTTAGCTATTGTTCTATATCGACCTCTTCATTTCGATTGATACCAGGTGCATCGAATGAAACAGAGGTCTCTCCTACGGGAAAATCCTCCATCTCTCCCACAAATTCATCCTCAATCACCTCGGGTCCTTCGTAGCTTGTTCCAGACCTTAAAGTAATAGCCTTGCACTCTAGGATTCACTTTTGTGGTGCCTGGAAGTTGACCTTGCTTGTGTTGTATCCTAAGAAAGGTGGCAATCTGACTTATTTGTGTCTCAATAATTTGAACGTGTTTTCCTAAGCCATCCACCTACATGTTTACCAATGAAACTTCTTGCTCCAGATTTCCAACTCAGTAATCAGAGGCCTTGATGAACTTAGATAATAGATCATCGAGACTGTCTTTCTTCTTCTACACTATCCTCGGAGTTTCTCGATTTCCAAATTAAGAGTGAATTTGATCATTGTGAAAATTACAGATTTATTATAGGGTAGTTAGCAAATAAATTTATAAACCCAAAAAGTTTGTCGAGCCCACAGAGACAGTGCAACGAGAATATTCCATGTATTGGATGCAGTTTATCAATTCTTTGTTTGAGAAATCCAAAATTGAGAGAGGGTTTTGTTTTCAAAATAGAAAATAACTTTTGAATAAAATCAGTAAATAAAAGCACAGATTCTAGGGAAATCAACCAATCCAATCAACATGCAATAATCAATCAATCCAAACCCATAATAATTATTAAGGTGGAAAATCTATTAAATTGGAATTAATCCCTTGATTAGGCAATTAAAACCTAGATTACTAGAAAGTAAATTTTACGTTCTGAGTCTCAATAACACAAACTAGCCAATCTCAATAAAAATACAGATTAAAACTCTACAATCGAACCTTCTTTTTAGGATAGAAAACAATTGTATCAAATTCTATTTTCCTATTGTTAATTATCTCCTCTCAATCTCAAATTAACAACTATAAACCTAATCCAATTTTCATCTCTCGATCTTTCAATTGAAAATAGATTTTTGAGTCAAAACCATAGAATTTGAACCAATTAATTAAGGTTGGATTTAACTGAATTAAAACATGCTGAAAAGGATGGAGAAAACCCTAGAACCTGTTAGGGTTTCTAGCCTAGCATATTAAAAACACAAATAACAATCAACATAATGAATCTTACCTGAATCATAAAGGAACATGAATTGTAAACTTCTTGAATGTCTTCAAATCCAAATCCAAAGTAACAAGTATGTAAAAGAAAACTGGAAATATGAAGTATTTGAATGATAAAAATTTAAGTAGAAAAATAAAGATCAAAATTGAAAATTAATAATATTATTTGAGCTCTATATATTTGAGCTCTATAAGTATTATTCATTGGGGAGGAATTTGAATCTCCAAAAGGTAATGGGTCTTGAAAGGAAAATCTCCAAATTGAGCCAAAATCTGCCTTCCCCTCTTCCGTGTCGATCAACATGGCGTGTGTCGATTGGCACACATGCCAAGTTGACATGCACCTTCGTCTCTCTTCTCTGATCAAAATCCAGCCTCCATGTCGGTCGATACGCAGGATATCGATCGGCATGGAGGTCAATCTCAACCCTTTCTGTTGCCCGATCATCCTTTCAACCTTTGGCTTCTCCATGTCCTCTGTGTTGGTCGACACACTGGCTGTCGACCGATACAGAGGTAACTTGGGCAGATTTTTCTCTTTTGTTCATCTTCAACATTTCATCACTTTTGGACCCAAAAACCTACAAAATTCAGCACGACAAACGTAATATCCTCTATAAACTACTCATGCTCGATTATTGACCTAAAACTAATGCAAATGTAAGTAACAATAAAGAAAACAACGTGATAATTGAGGTAAAATACGAGCTTATAACCCCCCCCCCAACTTAAACACTTGATTGTCCTCAATCAACAAAAAGAATGAATTAAAGGTTCAAGCAGAAAAGAAGTGCAATGCTTCACAAGATTCATCACTATCAAACCCGAAAATCCACATTACACCAGCACTTTGTAAGAATCATAAAATCAGTAAACCATGGAAGACTCACAAAGATAGTGTTTCACTCATTCACTCAAGTGTTTCGGATAATATGAGATTAGACAAGTCATGCAAATCAAGTTCTACCATAGGCTTGCAAATATTCTAACTTCTCCACTGCAAATATGTGCACACAAGTCTAAGATTAGAAAGGACTTTATTCTAGGTTGTAATGTAAGCTTTTTATTCAAAGGTAGGGAAATATATGGCAAGTGACTAAAATCAATTGAGTTCATGACTCTCAACAAATCAAAACCATCATCTATTGATATCCATCCATCTCCTATAATATTCAACATCAACCAAGGCTCTTTTATTCTTTTTTCTTTTCTTTTCTCTCTTTTTTTTCGCACATCCTTTTATGCTCTTAATAATTTTGTTTATACATTTGAGCTAATAAGGATCAACAAACACAAATACATTTTTTTTCATTTTTTTTTCTAGAGCCCAACATTTTCTTTTGTTTTACTCTTCTAATAACATCTTATCTTTCTCAAACAATCCCAAACCCACTCTCATAGACAAGAGTTGATTTTCATATAACTTTTCCGAACTCATAGACAAAGAAAGAAAAACACATAGGCTCAAAAGGGCTGACTAGGGAAACATACTCAAGTAGGACAGTGTATGGGATATAGGCTAAACAAAATGACCTAAAATTATTTCCTAAACTTGTGCACGCTAGCAGTCTCGAAAAAGAAATAAAGCAAGTTTTAGAGATACTCAATAATGCATACACACTCACAATCAAAATTAAGGCTCAAATCTCACACTTGGGACAATAATTCCTTCCGAGTAAACATCAAATCATCATCAAACATCATGCCAATGCAAGTTTCAAATCAAATAATCATGCGATTTTCTACATTCATAGGCATTCTCAACCACTATCACAATCAATGCATTTTGAAGTCAATCAATTCAAATCTTACATTCTTTCTAGGGTTATATCATAGCTTCGCAAATTTCTCACAACATCACAAATTATTCAAACAATGCAAAAATATCATGCAAAATTTTTTAAACTAGGCATAAATTTAAGCAAACTGAAAGCATTAAGTAAAAAGAAACAAAATAATTTTAACTCCAAGTCTTCCAGCCCTCAAACTTATTCAATTGACAGGATTGAAATTGTACCTCGATGTTGGTCTCAGATGTCAACTTTTTATCTTTCGAAGGGTATGGAACTCGAGCAACGGAGATTTTGGGCTACGGGCACTCTGTGTCAGTCGACAGGGAGCCTGTCGATCAACATAGAGCCTTGTTGTTGACGAAGTGCTAGGTCGAAGTGTGCTCTATCGATTGACTCTATGTTGATCGACACCCTGTGTGTCGATCGATATAGAGCTCCGATTTTTTTAAAGAAAACAAACAAAAACTGAAACTGAAACACACAAAAATTAAAGAAAAATTGAAGGAAAATAATTGAAATAATGGGTCACCTCCCATTCAGTGCCTTAGTTATTGTCGAGGCTCGATGATGCTTCTTTCACCAAAATGGTCGGGTCCAGACTCACCGCCCCCTTGCATCTATCATGTAAACCATTCAATCACGAACGACAGTAGTGAGCTCGAAAGAGGATGGTATAATTGGTAATTTTGCCACCCCGTTTCCTCACTCTCATTCAATCTCGACAACTTCTTCTTCATCGGTGGTCGAGACCTTGTTGCAAGGTGCTTTCGTTTGACTTTTGTCGATTACAAAGGCAATCGTCTCGTTGTTTCCTCGGGGTGTAATCTCTCCACCTCGACAATCAATCAAGGTTCCACTCGTTTTCAAGAACTCTCTTCCAAGGATCACCGGCATCTCATGCTCTTCATTTCCAAAACAACAAAATCAGCAGGAAAAATAATATTGCCTACTCTAATCAAAACATCTTCAACAACTCCCTTTGGTCGAGAAATTGAGCGATATGTCATCTGAAGGTTGATTGTGCTTGGGCTCATCTCGCCAATCTGCATCTTCTTGTAAACTGAGTAGGGCATCAAATTGATACTTGCTCCAGTGTCACATAGCACATTCTGGAAATCTCTCCCCAATCTCAATCGAAATAAAGAAGCATCCCAGATTAGACCTCTTCATTGGAACCTGTGTCTGCAAAAGAAGACTACATTGCTCATGAATAGAAATAGTTTCATTCTCAATTATCGGCTTTGTCTCACTCATCAGCTTTCTCAAGAACTTCATGTAGCCGAGAATCTCGCGGAGAGCCTCGATCAATGGAATGTTGATGTTGACCTTCTTGAGATTCTCCACGAAGCTAGCAAACATCGAGTCTTCCTTCTTCTTTGCAAATCTTCTGGGAAAGGGCATCGGAGGAATAGGATCACCTTTTTTCATTAATTTTTCAGCTTCAGACCTCCTCTGTGTCGTTCGATCCTCCTGTATGACAACTGCTACTCCCGATCCTCCATGTCGATCAATAGGGGGTGTCGGTCGACACAGCTACATCACCCCTGTTGATCAAACTACTTGTTGTGTTGCTTGACCTCCAGTTGTGTTGACTGACACAGACTCTATGTCGGTCGATACAGAGGTATCTTTTGCATGAATTTCACCCTCCTTGCCCCAAAACTCATCTTCGGGCATGCTCAGACCATTTTACCTAGTACCTGACCTCAAGGAAATGGCATTGATCTATTTCTCCTTTCTAGATTGACCTCTGTAGTGTTGGGGAGTTGATCGGGCTAGTGCTGATTGCTCAAAGTGGTGGCAGTCTGACTCAACTGTGTGTCAAGAATTCGGAGGTGCTTTTTCATGTTTTGCAAATGAGTCGCCATACCCTTCACTTCAGTTTCCACCTTCCCAAAGTGGTTGTCAAAGTTTTTGATGAACTTATCAAAGGTCTCCTCTAACCCCGATCTTTTCTTCTCCACAATCTCTCTCTCGACTCCAACATTGAACCCGGTGGAGGATTTTCAGCTGCATTAGGGTTAGAATAAGAAAAAACAGGATGGTTACGAGCACTGTAGTTATACCCTTGGTTGTTGGCTCTGTAGCTGTTGTTGTAACCTCCATTGGCATAGTTCACTTCTGCAATATTGGAGGTGCTCGAACTGCTTCCTCAGTAGATGTAATCGGCCTCAACAGGAACGATGGTTGTGTTTGGATCTGACATTTTTGCTACCGAATCTCTACCAGCCTCGAACTTCCAAAACTCTTCACCGAGATTCTTGAAATCTGCAACCACATTGAACTCCGGAGTAGTGGTTACTGCCTTGACTGCTTTCTGCATTTCAGCGGGCCATTGGTGGCTATTCATAGCCATGTCTGCAAGAAGCTGCATCACTTCTTCTCCACTTTTCTTCATGAGAATGCCTCCAGCTGAAGCATCCACCGATTCCTTCATGTAAGGGTTCAATCCCTCATAAAAGTGGCAAACCTGCATCTCAAGATCAATACCATGCCTGGGGCAAATCCTCAACAGTTCCTTGTACCTCTTCCTAAACTCGTACAAGCCCTCATCATACTTCTGACTGAAGTGGGTGATGTCAGACTTCCTCTTGAGTATGACACTGGGAGGGAAATAATTGGTGAGAAAATCTGCTCGTAGTTGCTCCCATGTGCCAATTCTGCTCTTATCCAAGCTAGCAAACCAAGACCGGGCCTCATCCCTGAGAGAAAAAAGAAAATAAGCACATCCAGATGGTATCTTGGGGAACTCCATTCTGCTTCACCGTATTGCACACCTCGATGAACTGACTGAGGTGGGCGTACGGGTCTTAAATTTCCTTCCCAGCAAACTGGTTCTGTTGAACCATCTGAATAAGGCCAGTCTTCAACTCGAAATTGTTGGCATTGATGCCAACTTGGAAACCTGGCTCATCTTGTTGGGGCAGAAATTGATCCAAGATGGATCTATGTTGGACCACCACTTGTCTGTCAGGATTTCCTCCATTATTCATTGCTGCCAGTCTGGCAGCTTGCTTTGCTTGGATTTCCTGTGCGGTTTGAAGTTGCTCTCTAAGTTATCAGACCTCGTCAACAAACTGTCTTTTCTCCTCGGGAGTCATGTTTTGCAGCGGTGCTTCCGGTGGATTTTCCATCTCAGGCTATCTTTCTTTGTTCCTGATCTTGTTGTTGTTACTCTTACAGGTGGCTTCAATTTCTGAAGCAAAGGCTTCTAGATTCTTGCCCTTTTCTCTTGTGTTCATGCACCCAAAAAGAAAAACAAAAACTGCAAAAAATCTGTCTCTGTGTCGATTGACAGTGGGGCTGTCGATCGGCACGAGTGCTGCTTCTGAATCGATTGACAAGGGCTCTTTCGATCGAAATAGAAGCAAAAACCACAAACTCACACACACGAATAGAAAATTAAAACTCAATCCAAAAAATATCAAAACTATCCAATAACAAAATCTAATCTGACTATCCCCGACAACGGCGCCAATTTGATCACAGTGAAAATTACATATTAATTATAGTGTAGTGAGCAAAAACCTAAAAAGGTTGTCGAACCCACAAGGATAGTGCAACGAGAATATTCCATGTATTGGATGCAGTTTATCAATTCTTTGTTTGAGACATCCAAAATTGAGAGAGGGCTTTGTTTTCAAAATAGAAAATAACTTTTGAATAAAATCAGTAAATAAAAACACAGATTCTAGGGAAATCAACCAATCCAATTAACATGAAATAATCAATCAATTCAAACCCAAAATAATTATTAAGGTAGAAATCTGTTAATTGGAATTAATCCCTTGATTAGGCAATTAAAACCTAGATTACTAGAAAGTGAATTTTACCTTTTGAGTCTCAAAAACACAAACTAGCCAATCTCAATAAAAATACAGATTTAAACCCAACAATTGAACCTTCTTTTTAGGACAAAAAATAATTGTATCAAATTTTATTTTCCTATTGCTAAATATTTCCTCTCGGTCTAAAATTGACAACTATAAGCTTAATCAATTTTTCATCTCTCGATCATTCAATTGAAAATAGATATTAGAGTCAAACCCATAGAATTTGAACCAATTAATTTGGGTTGGATTTAACTGAATTACAACATGCTGAAAAGGATGGAGAAACCCTAGAACCTGTTAGGGTTTCTAGCCTAGCATATTAAAAACACAAATAGCAATCAATATAATGAATCTTACTTGAATTATAAAGGAACAGGAATTGTAAATTTCTTGAATGTGTTCAAATCCAAATCCAAAGCAACAAGTATGTACAGGAAAAATGGAAATGTTATGTATTTGAATGATAAAAAATAAAGTAGAAAACTAAAGATTAAGACTGAAAATTAATAATAATTTTTTAGCTCTCTAAGTCTTATTTATATGGGAGGAATTTGAATCTTCAAAAGGTAATGGGTCTTGAAAGGAAAATCTCCAAATTGAGCCAAAATCAACCTTCCAATGGTGTGTGTCGATCGACACACATACCAAGTCGACATGCACCTTCGTCTCTCTTCTCCGATCGAAATCCGGCCTCCATGTCGGTCGACATGTAGGATATCGATCGACATGGAGGTCAATCTCAACCCTTTGTATCACCCGATCTTTCTTTCAACCTTTGGCTTCTCCATGTCCTAAGTGTCGGTCGACACACTGGCTGTCGACCGATACAGTGGTAATTTGTGCGGTTCTTTCATCTTTTGTTCATCTCTTCTACATTTCATCACTTTTGGACCCAAAAACCTACGAAATTCAGCACGACAAGCATAATATCCTTTATAAACATCTCACGCTCGATTATTGACGTAAAACTAATGCAAATGTAAGAAAAAATAAAGAAAACAACGTGATAAGTGACGTAAAATATGAGCTTATTAGAGTGTCATCAACTTCTTTCTTTTCAACAACTTTCACATGAGGCTTTCTCGGGTTTGCCCACTTCTGTGTATGCAAGGCCATCTTCTTGAATAGTTTGAGAGACTTTTCAGCAGACTTACACATGATGGAACCTCCAGCTGCGTTGTCCACTAACTCTTGAGTCCTCTCATTCATCCCATGGTAGAATATGTGAGTCTAATCTTCTGTATCCACTCCATGTCCAAGGCAACTCCTCAATAGCTCATTGAATCTACTCCAGGTCTCGAATAATGACTCGTCCACTCTCTTATGGAACTACAAAATATCCTTCTTCTTTTGAATAATAATAGACGGGGGGAAGAAATTGGAGTGGAATTATGCGCGGAGCTCTTGCCATGTCCTAATTATGCTGGAAACCAGGGCAGTAAACTATGTTTGAGCCTAATCCCTTAATGAGATTGTGAGCAAACTCAACCGGATTCATAGTGTTTCACAGTGTCACACACCACTACAAACAATAAGAGGTATGTATAAGGATCCCCCATAGCTCGACCACCAAATGGGTTCAACTGAACCATCTTAATTAGCCCGGTTTTGAGTTCAAAATTATTAGCATTGATGCCAATATTTATTCCCTCATTGCCGGGTTGCGGTCTGTACTTCCTTGCCATGGTGTTGGGATCCTCATCATCGCAAATCTCTCGAAGTAGTCTATCTCTCTCATGTTCCCGTTGCCTCCTCATAGTTGCAGCCCTTTCTATTTCTCTTTCTTCCATCAGTTGCCTCTACACATTGTGCATTTGATTCAATTCCTGGATCAGCATGAGAGCATTTCCCGCTTTGATTTGAGTTTCTGGATATTCCAGAGATGGCATATTCAGATATCCTCCTGAAATTGATTGTGCAGTGGCTCTATCTTAGTACTTTACCTGCTCTTTTTCTTGGTATTTCTTTTTCTGACAGTTGCCTCAATCTCGTGTTCATGCACGATAGAGAAAAGCAACCAAGAGCACAAATTAGTTGAACATCGACCAACACAAGGCATATCAACTAGCGCAAAGTAATTCTTTATGTAGATCGACGTGCGTGATGTTGATTGATACAGAGTTCAACACCAAAAGCATGCACACACACACTGTTAGGAATATTGTTAGATATTATAAAAACCCCTTCTGATTGTAATTGATTCATAATCATAGTTTGATATGTTTTGGTGCATCAAAGCTCTAGCAAATCAGTATCGAGTCGATTGTAAAAGTCATGTATAGGAATTCATACTTGAGTTGTAATAGAATTAGAAAGAAAAAGAATCAAGGTTACTGAAGGAGTCAGCAGACTTGATGAATTGCTAAAGATTACGAAATGAAGAAAGGGCTAGCAATACGGAGGAACGTGACAAGAATGTTGAAGGAGTAAATCCAGCAGAATCCGAAGGTCTTAGCTCAAACTGCTGAGATACCCCCCGCGTGCTATCAGCCAGCAAACGACAATCAGCAATCAAAATAAGTAATGGAGTCGTAAATCAGACGGATCACAAATCACAAGAAAACCCGACAAATTAGAGGATGGAATCATGCAGAAAGGAGTGCTCAGACCTACAAAGGATCCGTTCTGACAGAGACGGCTACAGATAGACGCTATGCCAATCAGAGACGAGGAGACTAGAAGAGTCTCTGTCCATTGCAGAAAAAGGAAGAATGCAGATAGGCTAGCAAAGCCTTTGAGTGTAATGGATAGGATTCAAACAACCGTTTGAATCCTCACCTATAAATAGGTGTCATCCATATTTGATTCAAAAGTTCGCGAAGTTCTACACTTAGAGATAACAAAAAGAGATCAAATACACTCTCTACATTACGCGAACACATCTGAGCTAAGTTCTTGATTGAAGCTTTTCATAAGCATTCATCTCTAAAGCTCGAGACCTGCGAAGTTAAGCTTCCAAGGTTATTTTTGGGATTCTTTCTACTCTGGAAAGAATCTAGCAGTCACGATTGTCGTGCAAATGTGATTCTTACGGGCAATGCCAACACAAGGATAGGTTTTGGGAAGAACTATAAAACTCCCAGCAGTCGACGTCCAAGGAGAAGGGAGATTTGTCCTCACTCTACGGAGCGACACCGGTTGAAGATTGGAGATCGAGGTGCTTGAAGGTGCGCACTGACCAGATGGAGGAGCTGCTCAGCATTAGAAATCAGGCATGACCTTATACTCATTCTTCTAGTGAATTTGCAGTCGGAGGACTGAAGAGTGGACGTAGAACAATTGTTCGAACCACTATAAAATTCGTGTGTCGGTACTGCTTTATATCATTATATTCTACGCATACATATTTGAAACTCAACACATCAAGTGTTTTAGTATACACTGCAACTTGGATTAACGAATATTTGAGCTAAAACACATTTGATAAACACTTGCTAAGTCGAGATCTTAACAAGATACGAGCAAGATTAACTTAATACTTCCGCTGCATACAAAACACTCTGATCGGGGACCAACAAGTGGTATGAGAGCGATTGGTCTTTACAGACTAGCTGCTTCTGAGTCGCTTAGGACCAGATCCAGATTTTCCTTGCATATTTGTGTTTTTGTGTTTAGCTCGGGCTCGAAGTAATGGCGCACAACGCGAAGCTTGCAAAGTTCTCTCTAGAATCCTACTCTACCTGGAAAAAGAGGTCATTGATCACTCTGATGAATGTGCATCCTGAGATGAGACAAGTGATCGAGAAAGGACCAATTAAAATCCAAAAGGTAAATACAAGAGTCGGAGAAGATGTAGCAGGACCAGACGAAATGGTAGACAAGCCATTTGAAACATGGACTCAAGAAGAACGAGTGCGTGATCAATTAAATTACATAGCCATGGATTAAATATTAGGTGCCTTGTCACCTACATTAATGGCATAAGCATTGGGGTACGAAAATTCCAAAGAGATGTGGGATTTTCTTGGTACTCTAAGTAAAGAAACAAATCAATTGAAGAGAAACAAGCTACAACAATGGGTAGACATGTATGAATCTTTTCGATTGATTCTAGGTGAAACCATCAAGGACATGGAGGACATAGTCAACAACATTGTAGCTGAGTTAAAGAAATTGGGAAGAACGTACGAGCTTCATGACATGAATTCAAAGATTCTCTCAAGACTACCAAAGGAAGATTGGTTCGTCAAAGTAACCAATCTAAAGGAGAAAGATCAGTCAGCAATCAGCACCAAAGAAGTATTTGCTCAACTAAAGGCCCATGAATGGGATATCACACAGATCAACAAACACGAAGTTGTTCGTGCTGGAGTAATCACTGAGGAACCAGTTGAGGATGTTGCATTCTTTGTGAAGAAAGACAGACAAAAGTGGAAAATAAAGAAGCCATTCCACTCAGATCGACCAGCTCAGTCCAGTCCAACAAAGGAGATTCCTTCCACCAGCGAATCCAAATTCAAAGAAACAGAATGCTCAGTCAGCGAACTAGAAGAACAGATGAAAAGGTTGCAGAAGCTGCTGTTGAAAGCCAAAGGGAAAAAGGAGGATTTCCAGCAAAGTCAACCAGCAGACAGCCGAAATGTTAAGAAAGCACCAAAAATATGCTACGAATGTAATTCTTTAGATCATCTAAAGTTTGAATGTCCACGAGTAGATCCAGAAGAAAGAGAATGATTGAGAAATTTTTTTGAAAGGCGAGCGTCAAAAGCTGTCGCCAAAGCATTGTTGACAAGGATGGAAATAACAGACATCCCAGACTATGACGATGAAAATTTCTCCTCATAAGATGAAGAGGATGTTCTCATGGTGTTCATGGCAGATATCAATGAAGAGCAGATAGAAGAATCAGCTCTAGCTGCCTCAGGAAACCAGGTAGCAAACTCTTCTATGTCCATTAATTCTACTTCTGATAATATGCATGATACTGCTGATTCATATTGCTCAGAATTAGATGATATAACTGTAGAATTTTTGCTGAAAGAGCTTTCAAAAATTCATGCATTAAAGGATATTTTAGTAAAAGAAAATTCCTCTCTGAAATCTCAGCTTTCCATTTTGACCAGTGAGAATGAGAAATGTAGGTCAGTAGATGAGGAACTTTCAAAATTGAAAACATAATTCTTATCCTTGAATGAAAACATAGCATTTTGAAACAAGAGAATAAAGTTTTGAAAAATCATAGCTCCGTGCAAAATAGATGTCATTGCAAATTTTCAAAAAGCACGAGAGATTTGAACGATATTCTAAGTATCCAAAGAAGTTCGAAGAACTTCGCTGGAATAGGATTTGATGAAGACAAATCATATGATGTTGAATCAAGCAAGACAAAGATAATCGCTTTTGTCCCAGCAACTGGGAAGATTCAGCAAACTGCTAGGAAAGACAAGAGGGAATACTCTAAGTCAATTGCTCAGCATAACTGTTGGCAGACCAGTATCCCTCAGCTGACTGCTCAGCAAAGACTTAATTACCAGAGTCTAAATCAAATCGTTCTCAAAAGACAGTGATGACTCAACACACCACTTCACATTCATATGCAGAATTTAGTTATTACGCCAATAGGAACGGAAGGGTAGTGAAACGTGATGACAAACGAAAAGTTAAAATCACGAAAGTCTGGATTCCCAAAGGAATAATCTAGAGAACTAATCCTGCAAGACCCATAATTGATCAGGTACCAAAAATATAACTTCTTTGTTTTACAGGAATTGGGTCCGGGAAGAAGAAACTCACGAAAATTAAGAGAATGGATCCTATACAGTGGATGCTCAGGTCACATGACTGGAGATGAAGGGATCTTCACAGAACTTCAAAAATTCAGAGGACCTTTAGTCTCATTTGGTGACAATTCTAAGGCTAGAGTAATTGGAAGAGGGTGCATCGAGCATAATGGAATGCGAATAATCAATGTTTCCCTCGTTGATAGCCTCAAGCACAATCTACTGAGCATCAGCATACATTGTTTCTTTCTTTGATACAGGTTGTCATGTTGTTGATAGGACCACTAGTAAAGTAAAGCTTAGAGGAGTTTGGAAAGGAGGACTCTACATCGTTGATTGGGAAAGTGGTCAGTAAGCATCATGCTTCGTAGCATTCAGCAGGGAAGAGACAAACTGGCTATGGCACAAAAGGCTAACGCATCTTAACTTTAAGACTATCAATTATATTGCCAAGAATAACATTGTTGCAGGTCTACCTCAAGAAACCTTTAAGAAGGAAGGAATATGCAGAGCCTATCAACAAGGAAAACAAGTCAAAGCGTCCTTCAAATCCAATCCTGAAAAGGCCACATCAAACAGAATCCTTGAGCTGTTGCACATGTATTTATTCGGCCAAGTGCCTCCACCCACTGTAGGTAATAAAAAAATATACCTTGATTGTTATTGATGACTATTCCAGGTACACATGGGTGAGGTTACTCAAAAGCAAGGACGAGGTGAAGATTATCCTTCCGAAGCTGATTCTCAGAGTCCAGAATAACAAAGAACTCACAGTGAAAAGGATAAGATCCAACAACAAAACAGAATTCTGTAACGGAGCATTAATGGATTTCTGCGTTGATGCTGGGATTGGACATGAAAGGTCCACTGCAAGAACACCTCAGCAGAGCGGCCTGACAGAAAGAAGAAACAGGACTCCCAAAGAGGTTGTACGAACAATGCTAGTGGATACAGATCTAAGTCAAAGGTATTGGGGAGAAGCTGCTATGAATGCTTGCTACACACAAAATCGAAGTGGAATAAATCTCCATTTCAACTAGACTCCCTACGAAATATATCATGGTCGTAAGCCCTCCTTAGCTCATCTTCGTGCCTTTGGTTCATCATGTTATATCCATAATAATGGGAAGTCGAAGTTAAGTACTTTTTCTCCCAAAGCTGATGAAGGAGTGTTCCTAGGGTATGGACATCCATCTCACAAAGGATATAGAGTACTTAACAATACAACCAAACTTGTGGAAATAACATGCAATGTTATTTTTTATGAAGCTACTTTAGTGTACAGGACCATGAGAAGTCAAAGAGATGAGACTCATGAAACCAATGATGTTAATCGACCTTCGGGCTCAAATACTTTCGAAGCTGAACTGATTGATTCGACTAGGTTAATGAGTGAATCATCATCTCTACTGAAGGCCTTGACTGATCAGTTGACAGTCAAGAGGGCCGGTGATACAACTGGTAATGCTGAGGCCACCATAAATTCTCTCAAAGAGATTACATATCAAAAGGGAACCCTAGGAGATGAAGCCATCCAGTAGAATGAGGATACAGACCGAGACAGTTTCGCATCAAGGAATGCGTGTATGACAAGATATCGAACAAGTCGCAGGAGAACTTCAAAGAAGTCAATGATAAAAGGCAGACAATTACTCAGCTGTGAGTGGCGTACAACGTTGTTCGACGTCTGACACAACAAGTACAAATTGCTCAGAAAAGCAGAACGTTGTAGCAGAAAAAGCCAAAAAACAAGCGACTTTTCAGAAGAGCATGGATTTTTATTGGACATCCTCTCCAATGTCTCTACAAGCTATTTTCTAGTCTCTCACCTATAAATAGCAGGTACAACAGAGACATAAAAACTTTTGCCTCTCTGCTCATTCAAATACCTTCGCAGATTGGAATCTACGACATATTTATTGTCTCTCAGCTAAAACATAAGCTCAAGCATTAAACACTATCAAGCGAGAAGACATTAATACCGTGGTTCATTTATTGAACACGAAGCACTCATTGCTAATAGAATCCTTGGAGATTCATCGTGTGACTTTGAGTATACGAAGATTAAGTCAGTTGACTTAATCTAGTATTTTGGTGTTCTTACTTTCAGAGTAAGAACATAGCAGCCTGATCTCGCAAAAGAAGAATAGGTTATCACGGGCAACTACCAACCAGTGAACGTTCTGGGAAGAACACAATCATCCATCCTACCGAAGAAAGAAAATGGAGGTTTGTCCTCAGTCCAACTTCGAGCCGGTCCACAGAGAAGATGCAGAGCCTTCGACGCACTAAAGAAGGAGTGAAGTACAACTGCCTGGGCGAGTGATCCATTGTGCTGTGGACAGAGGTCTCTACAGCAACTGGCTATAGATCATGAGGATTGTATCTTTATAACTTAGTGATTTACCGGATCTGATATCCAAAGAGTGGACGTAGGACTTGAGGCTCCAAACCACTATAAATATCCTTTGTCGTTTACTGTTTTATTTACCTTACGCACTTTACAGTTTTCAACTATATCTTGAAACCTTCAACACTTAGCGTGTAAGTGTTGGAGCGTATAAACTGTTGACTGCTCATAATTGTAAAACCGTTAAACTAATTTGCTAGCTAACGCAAACTGTGTTTCTAAAATTGTCAAGCAAAAACTCTGTTAATTAAAAATTGAACTGCTTATATTTAGAGTGTAGTTAACTGTTTAAATACTTTCGCTGCACATTACACGTACTCTTATCTGGGACCAACATCTACCATTCTGTCTGGTCCTGCTACGTCTTCTCCGACCCTTGTCTTTACCTTCTAGATTTTAATCGGTCCCTTCTATATCACTTGTCTTATCTCAGGATGCACATTCATCAGAGTGATCAACAAACTCTTTTTCCAGGTAGAGTAGGATTCTGGAGAGAACTTTGCAAGCTTCGTGTTTTGCGCCATTGCTTCAATCATGAGCTAAACACAGAAACATAGATATGCAAGGAAAATCTGGATCTGGTCCTAAGCGACTCAGAAGCAGCTAGTATGTAAAGACCAACCGCACTGATACCACTTGTTGGTCCCTGATCAAAGTGTTTTGTATGCAGCGGAAATATTAAATTAATCTTGCACTTATCTTGCTAAGGTCTCGACTTAGCAAGTGTTCATCAAATGTGTTTTAGCTCGAATATTCATTAATCCAATATTGCAGTTTATACTTCAACACTTGATGTGTGGAGTTTCAAATATGTGTGCGCATAATATGACAATATAAAGCAGTAAAGGACACAAGGATTTTATAGTGGTTCGAACAATTGTTCTACGTCCACTCTTCAGTCCTCGGACTGAAAATTCACTAGAAGAATGAATACAAGGTCAGACATGATCTCTAACATTGAGCAGCTCCTCCGTCTGGTCATCGCGCACCTTCAAGCACCTCGATCTCCAATCTTACACCGGTGTCGCTCCGTAGAGTGAGGACAAACCTCCCTTGTTCTTGGACGTCGACTGCTGGGAGTTTTATAGTTCTTCCCAGAACCTATCCTTGTGATGGCGTTGCCCGTAAGAATCATGTTTACATGACAATCGTGATAGCTAGATTCTTTCCAAAGTAGAAAGAATCCCAAAATAACCTTGGAAGCTTAACTTCGCAGGTCTCAAGCTTTAGAGATGAAAGCTTATGAAAAGCTTCAGTCAAGAACTTAGCTCGGGTGTGTTCGTGTATTATAAAGAATGTACTTGGTCTCTTTTTGTTATCTCTGACTGTAGAATTTCACGAACCTTTGAATCAATTAAGGATGAAACCTATTTATAGGTGAGGATTCAAACGGTTGTTTGAATCCCATCTGATAGACTCAAAGGCATTGCTAGCCTATCTGCGTTCTTCCTTTTTCTGCAGTGGACAGAGACTCTTCATGTCTCCTTGTCTCTGATTGGCATAGCGTCTATCTGTTGCCGTCTTTGTCAGAATTGATCTTTCGTAGGTCTGAAACCTCCTTCGTGTATCATGATTATTATATCTTCTGATTCGTCGGGTTTCCTTGTGATTTGGGATCCATCTGAACTTCGACTTTGTATCTTTTCCTGATTGCTGATTGTTGTTTACTGGCTTCTAGCACGCGGGTGGTTTTTCAGCAGTTTGAGCTAAGACCTTCGAATTTTGCTGGAATTATTCTTTCAGCAATCTTGTAATGTTCCTCCGCATTGCTGGCCCTTTCTTCTTTTCGCAATCTTCAGCAATTCATCAAGTCTGCTGAATCCTTCAGCTACCTTGATTTTTCTTCTTTCTAATTCTATTACAACTCGAGTATGAATTCCTATATAAGACTTTTACAATTGACTCAATACTCAGTTGCTAGAGCTTTGATGCACCAAAACATATCATCCTAAGACTATGAATCAATTACAATCAACGAGGTTTTTATAGTATCTAATAATATTCCTAACAGCAGATATCTTACTACTATTTAGAGACTTTGATAAAAACGTTGATTTATTAAACTAGGCAATCTTGAAGGTAAATAATTAAAAAGGAAAGAAAATATTATTAAGAAAATATGGTGAAAACAGGATTCCAGGATTATCCACTATAATGAATAATTATGCAAAACATTAATTCAATCCAATTCCAATTTAATTTCAAACACATGGGTTAATCACAAATATGTTGTCAGGCGATTCTCTCGAATTCTAAACCATAACATGAAAATAAAATTCCTAAAGACTCCTCTTGGATGCGCATAAAGAATTTTACTCTTAATTAAAACCTTAGAAATCTAAACCCTTCAATAATTAAAATTCCTCTAAGATATTCAAACTTTCAAATCTAATTATCCTGTAAAACCTATTGATAAACCTAGATCACTCAGTTCAAGAAATATCGATCAATTTGCCATCAATGGCCAATATCAAGCAAATCAAAACCCAAAAAAATCAGATTGCGAATGGAAAAGGAAAATCAAATTAAATAAACGATTGCATAAAATTCAACATAGGTTCAAACCCTAGAATCCAAAGTGGATTTAGCTAGACATGCTAAATTCCATCAACAAAGAAAAATAAATACAGGTAGATATGGGAAACATAGAACTAAAAATAGTGGTCTTCAATTCTGAATCTTAAATCTTCGTACTTTGTGTTCTGTGCTGAGTTCTCTGTCTCTCCCCAAAATAAAACTCTCAAAATAATGAACGATGATTCTAAAAACTCCTTGGAACCCTTTATTTATATCTATCTTGTACAAATCCAGAAAGATATGAAATTTACATCAATTTTCGGGCTTAAAAACACGTTCGGCAACCCGTAAAGCAAAGATGGCGACCACCTTCTGTGTGGTGTTGGTCGCCATCTTTGCGCCGTAGGCAATTGGAGGAAAATACATATTTGGCGACCCATTTGCAAACTCGGCGACCGCCGAGTTCGTATTTTGGGTCATCGTTCTGTAACAAAGGGAAATTGCAGTTTTTCATCGACCTTTTCTAACTTCTTCCTCTTCCCGATGTAAACAAACGTTGATTGGCACCATAGCACTCAATCATATCTTGTAAACAACTCGATTGTGCGTGATGTAGGGTTTTTCCGTGAAGCGAATCACCGAAACCAATTTGAACCGGATCGATTTATGGTTATTGCACATAATTAAAATTCACAAAACCCTATCATGCTCCTATGAATTTAATACAAAGATTTGTGGATTTAGGGTTTACCGTAACTCCATCGAGTCTGAACTGATCTTTCGTGTTTGAATTCAAAATCTCAATTCAACCACGCGATTCGATTTAATCTGCGGAAGCAGAAATTAGTAATCTAATTTCTTAGAAAAAATCAAAAAAAGAGAAGAAAAGAGAAGTCTGTTCTCCAGATTAGATCTTTAGGGCTGTGTCCCAATGCTGTTCAGATCTACTACTGGTGAGGACTCCGTAGATCTGTATTCTAAGCAGGACCAGAATCGGAATTCTCCTCCCTCTACCTCAAAATCGGCGCCTGATAAGCTCATTATTTCACTCACTTATCTATATTATTTTTATACTATTTTATGTAGATTTAGTGAGTTTATATATATATTTTATGCATGATGTCAATATTAGGTGGTTTTAGGTGTGTTTTGATGTTTATGTAGGTTTTTAGGCCTAAACTCATGAGAAAACCGTTCCGAAAGCAGTGACGTGTAAGAGTAGCAGTGAAGAGTTTTTCCACAAGAGGAATTCGGTCTATTGGCTCATGGAAATGGATGATGCTTTGAGTTAGCTCTCCAACGCAACTGGAATCGGGTCAATCGGAGTTCGTATGAGGAAGTTATGGCCAAAACCGTGAGATCGCGCAGGAAGGGCTGAGTCAATATTTCCACGTCGATCGACGGGGATGCTGCGTCGATCGATGCGGACCTCCTGGCGCGGGAAATTGGCTGAATTCGAGATTTTTCATATCTTTAGCCCTAGATTTGATATGATACACCTCCACCTCTATAAATAACCTTGTAAAATCGAGTTTTAAGCAAGTTTTTACTCCAGATTTCAGATTTTAGAGATTCCAAGAGTTCTAGGGTTTATGTTTGAAGACATATTTTTGTGGGAAGACATTCCAACCCAAGTTTTTATGCAAATCAGGTTTTATTTTTCTATGATGAATATTACTCTGAATATGTGTAACTAAACTTCTTTTCAGATTCTAGGGTTTCGAACTATCTATGTATACATGTTTTGATTAATTGAATTATTTTCCCTTTCCCTACGTAGTTTGTGAAATCTGTGCTTATTCATAATCTTGATTTGTTGGCCACTTATTAGGATTATCTAGTTGATTACTTGAGACGTAACTGTGATAGTTTTCAATCGAAAGATATTTTCAAAATATAATTTGATTTCTTGTAGTAACTGAAGGAGATTAATTGTAGGAATAAATCTGTAGAACTTGGGAGTTAGTTAATTTATCTTGAGACCGAGCGGAGATAGGTATTTGACTAATCTACTTTACGAATTGTCCAACAAAGAAGTTCGTAATATTTTTCTGATGTTTCACTACGAAGAGGAATTAAATTTGGGAATTAATCAATTAATTCATACATGTCCTACTTGATAGATAGATATCCCTGGAATCTGTGCTTCTCTTATTTGACTTCAAAAGCTTTTTAATTTTCCTGTTTAATTTTCGATAGCAAGTATTGCAATTTCAAAACAACAATACCTTTTATTCGATTTTCCTAATCAATCTTTTCAAGAACGCCTGATTTAGTATTTAGGATTTTTCGTTGTTTCATTCCCCTGGATCGATAACCTTAGGGTTTACAAATTTATTTGCCACTATTTCTATAATTAATCTGTAGAAATTACAGTGATCAGCGCCTCCTCTCTCTCTAGGGTTTAGTGTGTTTCAACTGTGTTACAACTTATGAGAGAGAGCTGTCTATTTATAGACCTAGGGTTGTAAACCCTAATGTGCCATTTTGGGCTCAATTCAGCATATTTAATTGGGCCAGACCTGGGACCTAATGCAAATAATAAAGTGGGCCTATAAATTAATTAATTCCCATGTCCACAACCCAGGACACAATTAATTAATTAATGTTAATTCTTTTTCACCACAGAATTAATACTGACCTACCCCTTTATTACCACGTTATGAGAACGGGCTGCATTAATTGAGAATCCCCATATTTAAGTTTATCGGACATCCATTAATTAATCGGAGTCTCTGACAAGCTCTAACTACAATTAATTAATATCTTATAATTCCTGAGTAGTACCACTCAAACCTTATCACTCTTGCCTGAACTTAATCAGCCTGCAGGACTTTGGCACGATGAATGTTATTGAGCTCCTCATGGAATGTCCCCATCCTATTACTCGGATATGGTTACCTAAACCCAGTCTCAGGCAGTACTACACGAACTGCTGTTACCCAAGATGCGGATATACGAGAACGTTACTTAGGCTCTCCACCATGGCAAGTCAAAGCAACAGTCAACCCGTGCAAACCCCTGAACCTTCGTTAGGGTTTGGACTCAATCAATATAACAAGATCTTGTATTCACTGATGTTAGACAAACAAATACATCTCACTGCGGTCCATCAATATGCCACCTCAGCGTACCAGCATGTCAAGTAACCAAGACAGACTACTTATTTCGATAATGTCGCAGCCATCCGGACAGACGTATCCTCATACGCTGTCTCGGCTGTGATCAGGTTTATGTCTCACTAGGTCAAGTGATCATACTATCTTCTGCGATCTACAACACGCCGTATGATCGTCCCTATCGGTGAGACAAGAGGATACCATTGTTCATACATTTAAGATTGTTAACAGATAGGAGAAATAAATCGTTGTATACTCATTGTAATAAATGCTTTCAGTATATTAAACCCATCAATCTCCCACTTATACTCAAAGCATAACTAAGCTATTACAGAGTATACAGTCCATCTATCTAGTCTGCTGTCACTTTAACCACTATCAGTGGTCGACATCCACCTCAGAACCAGCTCACGAATATGTCTTTCGTAAACTTTCTGCGGCAAGCTCTTTGTAAATGGATCAACAAGATTGTCAGCAGTGTCAATCTTCTTAATCAGCACATCGCCCCTCGATACGATTTCTCGTATGATATGGTACTTTCTCTCTATGTGTTTTCTTGCCCTGTGAGACCGAGGTTCCTTTGAGTTTGCCACTGCACCAGAGTTATCACAATAAATTGTGATGCTCCTTGGCAAACTCGGGATCATGCCCAACTCTAAAAGGTAGTTCCGAAGCCACACCCCCTCTTTCGAGGCGTCGGGGGCGGCGACATATTCTGCCTCTATGGTGGAGTCAGCAATGCATTTCTGCTTTGAGCTCCTCCAAGATACAGCTCCACCTCCCAGGGTAAACACATATCCTGAGGTCGATTTCTTCTAATCCTGGTCCCTTAGGAAATCCGAGTCTGTATAACCCACAGGGCACAAATCCTCACTTTGATAAACTAGGCAGAAATTCCTAATTCTTTTCAAATACTTGAGGATGTGCTTTACAGCAGTCCAGTGCGCCTGTCCAGGGTTAGACTGATATCTTGCTACCATGCCAACGACATAACATATATCTAGCCTGGTACACAACATCGCATGCATGAGACTACCCACCGCCGAAGCGTATGGTACAAGACTCATCTCGTCTTTCTCCCGCTGTGTCTGAGGACACTACCCACCAGAAAGACGAACACCATGTATGAAAGGTAGCAAACCTTTCTTGGCAAGTTGCATACTGAACCGGGCTATCACAGTATCCACATAAGATGCCTGGGATAAGCTCAACATTCTTCTCTTACGATCTCGTAAGACCTTAATCCCAAGAATGTAGCCAGCTTCTCCCAGATCCTTCATTTGGAACTGTTCGGATAACCAAACCTTGATTTCGGACATCACTCCCTCGTTGTTTCCAAATAGGAGTATGTCATCAACATATAGTGCAAGGAAGACCACGCTCCCACTGACACAAAGTCGGTAAAC
>JAPKLW010004097.1:4892-24185 GCA_026898455.1 Plectranthus barbatus
GAAAATAGCAACTAACAAATCTAATATTTACATATATATAACAACTACGTATCTTCTACGTTATCTTCAGAATCTTCAATATATATATCCTTAACAGTTGGGAGCGGATTCCGGCAGCCCTTTACTACATGATTTTCTTTTCATATTCTGACAGCATTTTCTTGTTAAATATGTATAATGATGTGCAGGAATCGGATATCACATCTATGAAATATTTTGAAACCAAATAACAGATCAAATTTGTCATTGCACCAAGTTCAAAATTCCCACATCAACAAAATGTGAAAAATATAATATTCCTTCTGTCGCGCCTGAATTCCGATTTGACCGAGTACACTAATCAAGGACTCTAAGTGTAGAATGACTTGAGTGAAATTAATATTTTATCGTTGAATCGAATGTGAAAAAACTAGTATTTTTAGAAATGTGATTAATGAGGTGTGACAAAAAAAAAAAAAGGAAAAGTGGGACAATTCGAATGGGACGGAGGTAGTATAACAGATCACGTATGAAAAATCCAAAATATATTTGATCAAACGCGAATTTTTTGGAATACATACGACACTATGTCACGTACCCAGATTATTGCCATGAGAATGGAATTGGCCCAAATTAATAGGATGATTTATTATGAAATAGGTGTTGTGATTATTGTAATTGTTCTTAGTTATAGCCCAATTGTTTTAGGCTTACCTTGGCCCAATGTTAGGCCCTCCTAGCTTGTTTTTAAAACTGATGGTTGCACGAGGAAGAATCAAGAAAGAAATTATTATCAACTCTCTTCCCCAGTTCTTCACTCTGTTCTCTCACTTTCCCTTCCCAATTTCTAACTCATTGTTCATTTTCTTCTATAATTATAACAAATATATCAATGGAATTCTACAACCGAAGTGAGACTATGACAACGTATTCCTTCAAATTTTGTGGCCGTAACAAGAATGTGTCACCTTCTGCTCTCTTACATTGGCGAACGCCTCGGCCTCGACCCACTTCGTGAAATAATCGGTGGCCATGAGGATGTATTCTTTCTGCCCGACCCCTCTTGGGAGCTTGCCCACTATGTCCATCCCCCAAGCCATGAAGGGCCAAGCCGCGATTGTGGCGTGGAGTGGTTCTACATGGCTTTGACCGATTACCTCGAACCTCTGGCATGCTTCGCAACTACGTACATAGCTCTTGGCATCCTTCCACAGCGTGGGCCAGTAGAATCCTGCGGATATGAATTTGTGCACTAGCGGACGAGCCTCTTGGTGGCTCCCACAATCTCCTTCATGTATTTCCATGAGGACGGCTTGTCCTGCGGCTGGGTCGAGGCACTTGAGTAATGGTCCTTCAACAGACCGCCGGTATAGATATTCATTGTAGAGCGTATATTTCGCTGGAGCCCTGGTTAGGCGTAAGGCCTCGGTCCGATCCTCGGGCAGGACACCATCCGCGAGGTACTTTTGGATTGGCTCGATCCACGATTCGCCAATTGACAAGTCCATTACTTCCGCAGTTCTAGATGCATCGGGTTCCTCGGCCCATGTTATAATGATGGGCTTGCCTTGCTTGGTTTGCTTGTTGGAGGCCAGGTTTGCTAACGCATCGGCCTCTGCGTTCTCCTCTCGCGCGATGTGTCTCAGCTCGCATTCATCAAATTCTTTTTGGATTTCTCGTGCTAGATCGTAGTATTTCTGCAACTGGGGCTCTTTGACCAGGAATTGATCCTCCATTTGCATCAATTACTAATCGTGAATCTCCGTGCACCTGTAAGCGATGAGCCCCTAGCTCCTTTGCAAGCTGCATCCCTCGAACCAATGCTTCGTACTCTGCCTCGTTATTCGTTGCCTCGAAGTTTAGCCGAATGGCTCTTTCAAATATTTCTCCCCAGGGACTTCGCAGCTTGATGCCAGCCCCGCTGCCGTGCACATTACTGGATCCATCGACTTGAAGAACCCACGGTTCTTTTGTTCTTTCTCCAAGACCTGGATTTCGGCCATAATTTCGGCTATGAAGTCCGCCAGCACTTGTGACTTGATCATCGTGCGTGGTTAGAACTCAAGGCCGTAGCCTCCGATCTCCACTGCCCATTTCAGTAATCTGCCTGATAGGCTTGGCTTTGAAAATACAGTGCGCAGTGGATAGGATGTTACCACCTTGATGGAGTGTGACTCGAAGTATGGCCACAGTTTCCTCGATGCTGTTACCAGGGCGAGTGCTAATTTTTCCAATGTTGTGTACCTTGTCTCGGCATCGAGAAGTGGTTTGCTTGCATAGTGTACGGGATGTTGTTTCCCGGCTCTTTCTCTGACTAGTGATCACTGTTATTTTTAACAGATTAATTATAGCAACAGTGGCAAATAAATTTATAAACCCTAAGGTTATCGAATCTAGGGGAACTGTATTGGGAAATTATCCTATGTACTAGTTATGATTCTAAAATTTATTGTTTGAGTAAATGGAAAATAGGATTTGGTTTTATAAAAGTAAAGAAAACAATACGGAAAATTAAAGAGTTTTTAAATGCAATAAAGGAGACACAGATTCTAGGGCGAACAATCAATCAGAATACATGCAAATTAATTAACTCGCTTTGGTGGGAAATCATAAAAATACTATAACTTCTTGTTTGACAATTATAGCCTAGGTTACTATTAAGTGAATGGAAATCCTTCATAACACAGTAATAATCAACCTTTTATAATTCCACAGATTATTCCCTACAATTATTATCGTCCCTTGGGATAGATATTTTAATTGCATTCAAATTCCTTTTCCTATTATCAATCTTCACTTGTAAGTCCTTCAATCAATAACTGTAAATCTAGACTTAATTCTATTTATGTCACTTATTAATTCTAGATTCTAACAATTCAAACAGGAATTCGAACCAAGCAATTTGAGTTAATTAATCAAACATGCATCCAAGATTGATCCTACATTGCCCTAGAACCCGCTAGGGTTTCTAGCCACTCATCGCAGATAGAAATCCAAAGAAAAATATATTGAATTGCATAAAATAAGAACTTACTAGAAAAATAAAGGGTTTCTTGTTTCCCAAGTCTCAAAACTCCAAGAACTATGCAAAAATATGGAAAAGTATGAAAGAGATTGAAAAATATGTAAAGAGATCGAAAACTATGTAAAGGGATGTCTAAAATTCGAAACTAAGGAGGTATTTATAGAGGGGAAGGTATATCCTATCAAATATGGGGCTAAAGATATGATATATCTCGATTTTGACTGAATTCCCGCGTCCCAGGCTCGCGTCGATCGACGCAAGGTGGGCGTCGATCGACGGGGATCAATCTTTAGCGTCCCTTCTGCGCGGTCTCACGGTTTTGGCCATAACTTCCTCTCCCGAACTCCGATTGACCCGATTCCAGTTGCGTTAGAAAGCTAACTCGAAGCTCTATCCATTGATATGCGCCAATAGCCCGAATTCCTTATGTGAAAAGAACTCTTCACTGCTACTCTTGCACGTCACTTCTTTCGGAACGGTTTTCCGGTGAATTTGGCCTAAAATCTGTAGAAACACATCAAAGTACGCATAATACCATCCTAACTAGACTCATGCATAAAATATAAACATAAACTCAATAAAAGTACATAAAATAGTAGAAAATAACATAGATAAGTGAGTAAAATTATGAACTTATCAACCCCCCAGACTTGAACGTTTGATTGTCCTCAATCAATAGGCAAGAAAGAAATCAAAAGATCATGCGGTTAAAGTGCAATGTCTCACAAGATTCCTCACAGTCAAGAATCAAAAATCCAAAACACGTAAGCAATTTGAAAGAGACAGAAAATCCATCAACTGTAGAAGAACTCACAGGAAGTGTATCGCTCAACTCTCAAGTGTTTAAGGTATAGATGAAAGCACTCAATGACATGTATGAAGAAATTTCTACCATAGGCTTGCAAATTTTCTAATATCTCCACTGCTAGAATGTGCACACAAGTCTAGAATCAAAAAGGACTTTCGATAGGTTGTAACGTAGGCTTTTTTTTGTGAAGGGTAGAAAAATTTTGGCCAAGTGACTACATTAAATTTGAGTATGCATCCTCAACTAATCCAAACCACCATCTAACTTCATTCACCCTTCTCCTCAAATACATCAACAAACTCAATTTTTTTTCTAGCTCATTTTGAATCTCTTATGCTCTTTTCATAATTTAAGTGATATATTCTTTTCGGAGAGCTTATGAGAATTCTAATTATATTCTTTGAGCTTCTATTTTTTTTCACACATCTTTTCACCACTAATTTATAATTTCTTATCTCCAACTCACTTTCAATCAACCCCATATACCAGAACTCAAGACACGAGCGAAACCAACATTATTCTTGGGCTCATAGACAAGGAAAGAATTATAAAGGCTCAAAGTGGCTAACTAGGGAAAATTTAATTGTGAAGGGACAATGTTTAGGAAATTGGGTTAACAAAGATGGCCTAATATCATCTCCTAAACTTGTGCACGCAATGCAGTCTCAACACAGAAAATAAGCAAGTTCTAGAGAAATAAAAACACACATGTGAATCTCACATCAAACGAAATAAGGCTCAAATTCTCACACAAGGGTTCAAAAAATTTCTTCCACAGTCAATTTCAAATCAGCTCAATCAGCATGCAAGTATAAGTGTCAAATCAATCCTATCATGCGGTATTCTACATTCATAGGCATCTAACCACAATCATAATCAATTCAGACTCAACCCTCAATCGATTCTAATCGCACAATCTTATTCAGGTTATCTCAAAATTCAAAAAATTTCCCACAAAATAGCATTAAAAAATTTAATACGAAAAGCTGAATAAATAAAAGATAGAACGTTCCATCTCTTGTCCACATCCCCCCAAACTTATTTCTAACTCAAGAGTGGAATAAGTTTGAAAATCAAACAAAAGAGGGAACGATACCTGGTAGTTGATCTCAGACATCAATTTTTTTTATCTCCCGGAGTCTTCAGATATCGCGTGGCGTGAATTGTTGATTGTTGGCACTTCGCGTCGATTGACTTGAAGCCTTCTTGTCGATCCCTTCGTGGATCAAAGTGTAACACATCGAGTTGCCTCGGCGTGAATTGTTGACTGTTGGCACTTTGCGTCGAATGACTGGAAGCCTTCTTGTCGATCCCTCCTTGGATCGAAGTGTAACACGCCTGGCCGCTCGGCGTCGACCAACGCAGGAGGTGCGTCGATCGACGTCGAGGCTGAATTTTTTTTATAATAACTGCAAAACAACTGTTAACGGAAAATAAAAGGAAAATAACTGAAATTCAAAATAAAAATAAAGAAAGCATGTAAATAGTTGGGTTACCTCCCAACAAGTGCTTGTTTAACGTCGCAGATCGACGATACCTCAAATCACTACCAGGGAGGTCGGGTCCAGACTCGACGACCTTTAGCATCCACCATGTAAACCTTCCGGTCTTTGACAATGGTGGTGGCATTAGTATAAAAGAGCGAGTTTGACACTTTTATCCCTCTATTGTCTCGCTCCCACCTAATAGCAGCTGCTTCCTCTTCTTCAGACTCATCTCCTTCTTCAGTAATGGAGATTCGATTGCACTCCGCCTTCTTCTTGCTCTTGTCGATCACAAAGGTGATTTTCTCGTCGTTTGCTTGGAGTTTGATCTCGCCGTCTCGACAGTCAATGAGAGCGGCACTGGTGTCGAGAAACTCACGCCCTAATATCATGGGCATATTCTCGTCCTCCTTCATCTCGTGTACCACAAAATTTGCAGGGAAAATGAGATGGCCCACTCGAATGAGCACATCCTCTATTATACCTTTTGGGCGGGATACAGACCGATCCGCCATCTGCAGAGTGATCGTCGTGGGTCTCATCTCTCCGATGTTGAGACGCTTGTAGATGGAGTACGGCATCAGGTTGATACTGGCCCCATTATCACACAGTACTCTGTCGAAGGTGCGCACTCCAATCTCAACAGGTATAGAGAAGCATCCAGGATCTCTTCTCTTGATGGGTACCTGCTTTTGAAGTAGCAGGCTGCACTGCCCGTGAATCTTTACCGTCTCATTCTCCACGAATTGTTTCTTCCTGCTCATTAATTTCCGGAGGTACTTCATGTACCCTAGAATCTCTGTCAGTGCTTCGATCAGCGGGATGTTGATGCTGACCTTCCTCAGATTCTCTACAAATCTGGAGAACTTGGAGTCCTCCTTTTGCTTTGCAAACCGCTGAGGGAATGGTATAGGAGGGGGTTTATCATCAGACTGCTGCCTCGAGTTTTTGTCGGCACTGGGCTTTTGTGTCGATCGATGCGGAGTTGCGTCGATGAACATTGCCCCATCCTCAGTGTCGATCAACGCAGGAGAGGCGTCGATCGATAACAAGCTGTCTTCTCCACAATTCTGTTCCTCCTCGCGTTCAAACTCGTTCTCAACCATCTCAGGACTTTTGTAGCTCATCCCAGACCTCAGAGTGATGGCTTTCAGTCTTTTTGACCCTTCGGATTCACCTCAGTCGTACTAGGAAATTGCCCTTGCTTGTGTTGGATACCGATGGCACTGGCGATTTGGCTAACTTGTGTTTCAATCATCTGTAGGTGCTTGCCAAACCTGTCAACCTTTGTGTTGACTCCAGTGACTTCCTGCTCAATCTTCCCAAACCGATGGTCCGATGCCTTGCGGAATTTGGCCAGTAATTCATCAAGGCTATCCTTCTTTTTCTCCACCATTTCTCCATTCTGAACTTCAAATCCAGATGGTGGTTTCTCGGTGGATACTGGTATCCGCCGCTCATTTGCTGGTGTTGGTAGGGGTATCCCCCTCTATTCAGATAACTTACCTCCGCAGGAGCTTCGGGTTGCACTTGTGCAACCGCAGCAGTAGAAGCTCCCACAGACAACTTGTCCAAGTCCTCTCTCAGCTTCTCAACCTCAATTATGAGAGGATCTTCAGTCTCCACTTTGTCCACAGCCTTTATCAGGGGCCTTCTTGGGTTTGCCCATTTCTGATTCTGCAGCGCCATATTCTTAAAAAGTTTCAGGGCCTTTTCTGCAGATTTGCTCATAATGGACCCCCCAGCTGCATTGTCCATGGACTCTTGAGTCCTTTCAGTCATGCCCCGGCAGAAAATGTGAGCCTGCTCTTCGGTATCAACTCCATGGCTGGGACAGCTCCTGAGCAGTTCATTGAACTTGCTCTAGGCTTCAAACAGAGACTCATCCACCCTCTGATAGAACTGTAGAATATCCATCTTCCTCTAAATGATGACAGAGGGTGGGAAGAAATTAGAGAGGAACTTAGCTCGCAGTTCCCCCCTAGTCCGGATTTTGCTGCAATCCAATCCAGTCAACCAAGCTCGGGCCTGATCCCGTAGTGAGAATGGAAACAGCTTCAGTCTGATGACATCCTTGTCGACACTGTTTTGTTTGATGGTGTCACAGACCTCCACAAAGATCCTCAGATGCGTGTATGGGTCCTCCGTGGCTCTGCCTCCAAACTGGTTCTGCTGAACCATCTGAATCAGCCCGGTTTTGAGTTCAAAATTATTGGCAGCGATGCCAATATTGAATCCCTCATTGCCGGGCTGCGGCTTGTACCTTCTCCCCATCGCGTTCGGATCCTCATCATCTGAATCATCCAGCTGTTGTCTCTCTCTTTCTTGCTTCCTTCGTGCAGCCTCTCTTTCAATTTCTCTTTCGGCTGTCAGCTTCCGAACTGTCTCCGGCATCTGGTGCATCTCTCGAATGAGGGTCAGAGCATCCCCCCTGTAAGCTGTCCATCAGTAATGTCCTCCAATTGGGGCATATTTGGGTCGATTTCTTGTGGGTTCCGATTATCCAGTGGGTCCATCTTTTTCTTCTGTTTCTTCTTCCTACAGGAGGCTTTTATTTTTGGGTTGAAGGCTTCAAGCGGCTTCCCTTGTGATCTAGTGTTCATGCACCACCTGAAACGAGAAAGAAACAAAAATTAGTGCTACATCGATCGACGCAAGATACGTGTCGATCGATGCAAAGAAATTGTCGACGTTGATCAACGCGAGTTATGCATCAATCGACACCGAGCGGAGAAAATCACGCACGCACACGTATAGAAAAATAAAACTCAATCCAGCAATTCTTAGAACGAACTAATAATAAGATAAAATCTAACAATTCCCAGGCAATGGCGCCAATTTGATCACTGTTATTTTTAACAGATTAATTAAAGCAACAATGGCAAATACATTTATAAACCCTAAGGTTATCGAATCCAGGGGAACTGTATTGGGAAATTATCCTATGTACTAGTTATGATTCTAAAATTTATTGTTTGAGTAAATGGAAAATAGGATTTGGTTTTATAAAAGTAAAGAAAACAATACAGAAAATTAAAGAGTTTTTAAATGCAATAAAGGAGACACATATTCTAGGGCGAACAATCAATCAGAAGACATGCAAATTAATTAACTCGCTTTGGTGGGAAATCATAAAAATACTATAACTTCTTGTTTGACAATTATAGCCTAGGTTACTATTAAGTGAATGGAAATCCTTCATAACACAGTAATAATCAACCTTTTATAATTCCACAGATTATTCCCTACAATTATTATCGTCCCTTGGGATAGATATTTTAATTGCATTCAAATTCCTTTTCCTATTATCAATCTTCACTTGTAAGTCCTTCAATCAATAATTGTAAATCTAGACTTAATTCTATTTATGTCACTTATTAATTCTAGATTCTAACAATTCAAACAGGAATTCGAAACCAAGCAATTTGAGTTAATTAATTAAACATGCATCCAAGATTGATCCTACATTGCCCTAGAACCCGCTAGGGTTTCTAGCCACTCATCGCAGATAGAAATCCAAAGAAAAATATATTGAATTGCATAAAATAAGAACTTACTAGAAAAATAAAGGGTTTCTTGTTTCCCAAGTCTCAAAACACCAAGAACTTTGCAAAAATATGGAAAAGTATGAAAGAGATTGAAAAATATGTAAAGAGATCGAAAACTATGTAAAGAGATGTCTAAAATTCGAAACTAAGGAGGTATTTATAGAGGGGAAGGTATATCCTATCAAATCTGGGGCTAAAGATATGATATATCTCGATTTTGACTGAATTCCCGCGTCCCAGACTCGCGTCGATCGACGCAAGGTGGGCGTCGATCGACGGGGCTCAATCTTCGGCGTCCCTTCTGCGCGGTGTCACGGTTTTGGCCGTAACTTCCTCTCCCGAACTCCGATTGACCCGATTCCAGTTGCGTTAGAAAGCTAACTCAAAGCTCTATCCATTGCCATGCACCAATAGCCCGAATTCCTTATGTGAAAAGAACTCTTCACTGCTACTCTTGCATGCCACTGCTTTCGGAACGGTTTTCCGGTGAATTTGGCCTAAAATCTGTAGAAACACATCAAAGTATGCATAATACCATCCAAACTAGACTCATGCATAAAATATAAGCATAAACTCAATAAAAGTACATAAAATAGTAGAAAATAACATAGATAAGTGAGTAAAATTATGAACTTATCACTAGGACCGCTCCAAGTGCATGCTCGGACACGTATAAGTAGAGTAGTAGGGTCTCCGCCTCCTTGGGCTTGGATAGGAGAGGCGGACTAGCCAGGTACTCTTTCAACTGTTCGAGCGCCCTCACGCACTCGTCTGTCCATTCGAACTTCTTTCCTTTTCGGAGTACTTGAAATAATTCATGCGTCTGATCAGAGTATCTGGAGATGAAACGGCTAAGGGCCGCCAATCTCTCTGTTAGCTTCTGGACTTCTTTCACACTTCGCGGGTGCGCAATTCCTTTCACCGCCCTTATCTGCGCAGGATCTGCCTTGATCCCTTGTCCGGTGACTATGTGTCCCAGGAACTTCCCTGAGGCTACCCCAAAAGTGCATTTTGCGGGGTTCAACTTCATTTGGTATTTGTTCAGGATTTCGAATGCTTGTCTTAGGTGGAGTACGTGGCCTTTTGAGTTTTTCGACTTTACCAACATGTCATCGATGTATACCTCCATTGTCTTCCCTATGAGTGACTCAAACATCTTATTTATGAGCCTTTGGTACGTTGATCCGACGTTCTTGAGTCCAAATGGCATAACTTTGTAGCAGTAGATGCCCTTGCTCGTCATGAAAGTGGTCTTCTCTTGGTCTTCGAGATGCATTAGGATTTGGTTGTACCCCGAGAATGCGTCCATGAAGCTCAATAGGTCATGTCCGGCGATGGCATCGACGATGCAATCGATGTGCGAAAGCGGGTATGGATCTTTGGGACATGCTTTAATAAGATCTGTGTAGTCCACACAAACCCGGTTCTACCCATTCTTTTTCTTTACTACCACGACATTGGCAAGCCATGTCGGGTATTTTACTTCTCTCATGGATCCGATGTCCAGCAGCTTCTGGATTTCCTTGTTGATTGCCTCGTTCTTTTCTGCTGGGAATTTTCTCCTTCTTTGTTGTACCAGCTTACGGCTGGGATCGACCTACAACCGATGGGTCATTACTTCGGTTCGATCCCTACCATATCTTTGTGGGACCATGCGAACAAGGCTCGCTCAGTAGTGAGGAACTCGACTAGCTGTGTGCGGACTTCTGGATCTAACCCAGCGCCTATGTTTGTCCTTTTCCCCGGACTGCTCGGATCGAGCTCGACATCTTCCCTTTCTTCGGACTCCCCCGCTGAAGGCAGTGGCTCGCTCTTGGCGAAGTGCTGCTAGGTGCATACGGCCTTGAAACTTGCATAATAGCACTCTATAGCAGTATTCTGTTGGTCTCGAATCGTGCATACTCCCCTGGTCATCGGGAACTTCACTACTTGGTGGAATGTTGAGGGCACGGCCCTCAACTGGTGCAGCCATGGTTGCCCTAGCAGGGCATTGTAGGCGCTGGGGGCGTCTATAACCATGAACGATACGTCATGGTGCATTCCACAACAATATGTCGGCAGCACCATGGTCCCAACTATCATCTGTACGCCGCCGTTGAACCCGATCAGTGGGGTCTACGTGCGAACTATTTATTCTTCAGGGATCTTCATTTTCTTAAGCGCGTGCATGAATAGTATGTTCGCCGAGCTTCCATTGTCGACCAGGATCCTCTTTACGAGGCAGTTTGAGATTAGCATCGAAATTACCAGAGCGTCATCATGAGGATGGCACAAGCCTGGTGCCTCTTTGCTTGTGAATTCGATCGAAGCATGATCCGGATTTTTGCGCGGGGCTACAGCCTCTTCTCGGGTCAGTCGCCTGGCTTTCTTGGCAGCAAACCTCGTGATTCCACTGATCTCCGAGCCCCCAGTGATGCAGTTGATGGTTTGAACTGGCACCGGAGATTTAGGTGCATCTCTCTTTGCAGGCCCGGACTCATCGACCTGCTTTTCTCGAGTCCAAGTCCTTTTACCTCGGTCTGACAAATATTCGGCCAAGAAGCCTTTCTTCAATAGTTTGACCACCTCGAGGCGCAGGGCCCTGCAGTCCGCAGTGGTATGATCGTGGTCGTTGTGAAATTCACAAAATTTTTGCACATCTCGCGAGGCTGGGTCAGCCTTCATCTTCTGAGGCCACCTCACTTTCTTTGGCATTCTCCAGAGTACGTTCTGAACTAGCTCAGCTGGTTCGATCGACAGCGTGTACTCCTGGACGTATGGGCCAAGGTTATTAACTTGTGGTGGCTTACTGTAGGGGTGCGTCCTGGGAGGGCGCCTGTCCCGCTGTTCGCGGCGGCTCTCATCTCTTGCACTAGGCCTTCCACTGCCACGACGTGCGCGGCGGTAGGGCTCATCCTTTTCCCACTTGATGAGCGCCCAAGCCCTATTCAGGGCGTCATCCATTGTTTGACCAGGGTAGATGGATAATTCGCGGTAAGGATCAGAATCCACGTCGAGGCCTTTCGTGAAGGCTCGCACAACGGTGCTATTAGGGCAGTTCGGCACTGCCACCAGCTCGTTGTTGAAGCGCGATAGGTAGGCCCTAAGGGGCTCGCCTGGCCTCTGGATCACCGCATAGAGATCATCTGGATGCTTGTCCAGTCGTCTGCTGCTAGAATATTGTCGCAAGAATAGCTGATGCAATTCTGCAAAAGTTGAAATCAAGCTCCGGGGTAGGTTTATGAACCACTGGAGCGCAGACCCTGTTAGGCTCGAGTCGAAGCTCTTGCACATACAGGCCTCCATCTGAGCGCTTGGTATTTCCAGCGCAAGCATCTTCTGCCTATACACGGCGATGTGGTTTTCCGGGTCGAAAGTTCTATCGTAGAGAACGAAACTCGGAGGGGTGAACCTGGATGGGAGCTCCGCCCCAGCGATCTCCGGCGCGAAGGGAGACTCAGCATAACTCTCCCGTGGTTTTGTCCTTTCCGGCGGAGGAAGTCCGGGGACCTTGGCGATCAGTGACTTGAAGTAATTAAGTTGTTGCTCGAAGCGGCGCTCGATCTGTAACAGAGAGGCCCGATCGGGTTGCTCCCCTTGCGGTCTCCACGCTGGTGGAGCGTTAGGGGTTCGCTCCTGACCCCCTTCGTCAGTTCGATCGAACTCGGTTTTGAGGTTCTGCGTTGTAGTCCTATCAGCGCTTCGGGGTTCCTCGACGATAGGATGGGTGTTGACTTGATGTTGCAGTCATCGGTTCTCCATTTCTAGGAGCTCATACCTCATTGTCAAGTCCTCTACATGCGCTCCCATCATTTCCATGGCCGCTCTGGCGCTTTCTACCTGACTTACTAGTCGTGACACGTGAGGATCTGCTAGAGCGGAGGGGGGAGGATGTGGAAACATCAACTCCGCGAGAGGGGTGATGTTAAAAGCCCTCATAAGTTCGTCCATTGACCCGCCTTGAGTAGCCCCAGTCCTGGGTGCTGCGGGCTGTCCGCGACCTGCTCCTGCTGCAGCGGCAGGCGCTTGCCCACGTCCGGTCCCCGTGTTGGTCCCTCGGCCCCGTCCTCTCGGCGGGGCGGTCCTCCCATCATCGATGGGGATCTCGTTGGCGTTGTCCGTGCTGTTCGCCATTCCCTGCAAAATAAGTCAGAGAAAATTTGTTCTCGAGGCCCCACGGTGGGCGCCAAATTGTTGAGGGTGAAATTGTTTTGAATTGGGAGCCCTGAGAACTATGAACAAAAACGAGTAGGAAATAGCATAATGAGAAAGCGTAATAATATTAATAAATGACTTAAAGTAAAATATAAGTGAATCGAGCTGGTTTGAAATAGTAGAAAAATGTTGAGCTCTCGGATCTCTCAATCTAATTGCTAATGAGCGTGAGTTTAGGTTTTTTTCTCTCTTCCCCTGTATCCCCCTTTTACTGACGCCTGGAGGGGGTATTTATAGAGGGTGGCAGCTTTCTAGGGTTTCCACGTCCTTCTCTCGGTAGTTAGAGATCGTTTCTGTGAATGTCGGGCCTGTTTATCCACGTGGTAGTTAAGTAGTTCCGAGAATCTCGCGAGCTAGATGTTGTGCACCCGTTGCCTCTTTTTGACCATTGAGCGATTACCAAGGTGGGTCGCAGTTTGCATATCGACCCTCTTTGTCGATCGAACTGCCTTATATCTTGATCGAGCTGCTTCCGACCTGTCTGACTGCTTTTTTAGCGGGCTAGGATCCTATGCGGATTGGGTTACTGCGACCTTACTAGGCTGGTAGCGTTATTGACCCTTCACTGGGCTTTGTTCTGATTCCCTACTGGGTCGGATCCGGTTCTGACCCCCAACACTTGGCATTTAAAATACCCAAGGTTCTGGCCGTATTCCCCGGCTCAGATTTCACTTATACTCTCTAGCCGACTTCACAGCTTAGAGGACAGATAGGTAATGCAAAACAAAAAGTTTCACAGATATGAAAATTCAAAAACAAAACACGTTCCACATAATTTTTGCAAATAGGACTCATGGTCCGAAATCACATTTTTGTTTAATAGGAAATCCCACCTCACGCGGTAATTTCTCTTCCTTAACTGCTTCAACGTTGCTCCTCGGCGTTCCCTTCATTTACGTAATTTCCTATGCTAGATTCGCGAAAATTTATATTTTAAATTTAATAATTAATAATTAAAAGTCATGGATAAGTTCTGTCATGCTCATTATGCATTACTAATCGGTGTTATGCGTTTGTGATATTTATGCGAGGTTGGAAATTAAGTGAAAAGCGCGCCTAGATTTTCAGGTCTTCTTTCAGGCATTTTGACAAACACTTGGTGTGAACAGTTTCTTAATTCCATATTCAAGCGCAGCTTTTTGCACATGATTTACCGAGCATCAACAATGATCCACGAGCTTACAAATGCATACAGTTCCTACACCAAAGTACAGTGTACGTAACCGTACCCTTAACTTATATAAGAGATTCATGAAATATCGATAAATTTGGCCACAAAGGTGGGGCTTTTAATTTGCTTCCAGACTTGGAAAATCTTCAAGCATTATCAGCATGAGGGGTGCATGTTCGAGCCTATAGTTCTTGCTGTTTCACGCATATATGGTTCGAGAAACATGCCCGCACACATGGCCCGCACTTCATACTTTATAATCAATACATAAACGAGAAATATACACTTATACACGACCCATATTTCATGCCCCAAAACCACGTATGTCACAGTTTTTAAAACACAAGCATGCTTCTTCATGTGGTTGCTGCAGCTATCGGAGAGGGAATGGATGTACCTCAGGAGTTCACAGCGGCTTGGGGAAGATGGGAGGTGGTGTTCCAGTCATCGGCGCTGAACGGAGGGGAGGGTTTCCGGTTGTTGTCTGGACGAAAAAAATTGACAAACACGAAAGTGAGAGCTGCAGCTCGTTTCCATCGGATGAGGGAGAGAGCAGGGGCTGGTCTACTTACTCCCAGTCAAGCTCTAGTCACCGGCGTGCATTTGAGGGAGGAAGGAGTGGTGTTTGGTGCAGCTAAAACGTGGGGAAGAGGCGGTGGCATTGTCGGCTGCTGGGGGAAGATGAAAATGGGTTTGCTGCTGCTTCTTGTCTCCGACAGTGGTGGAGAAGAGGGTGGGGCTGCTTTGCACGGCTCTGGGAGACGTCGCCGGAGGGTGGGGAGGAGAGGAGATGGTTGTCGGCGTGCTGGAATAATAGAGGCGGAGCTGGGTTTTGGTTGCATTGCAGCTGGAGGAAGGCATGTCGATGCTGCTGCTGTTGGTTCTCCAGTGACACAAGAGTGGCGGTGGTCACCAGCGGCGGTGGAGAGAGGCGACGGAGGTGCTGGTGGTGTGGTTGGTTTGTCGAGAGAGTGTTGGAAGAGTGGAGTGGAGGAAGACACGCACACACACATATAAAGTTATAAACACATATATATACCAACACACTCCGTTTCTCTCTCTCTCTTAATTTATTATTATTTTTGTTTATTCATTATATTTATTAATATCATTATAAATATCTATATATATATATATAATTAAATCCCTTCAATATTTCAAATTTCTCCTTTTTAAATATATAAATCAAGATGTGATTAATAAATTCGATTCCGTTAGGATAATAAAATTTCGCGCTCCCAATATGAAAAAAATATATTTATACAATCTCGGATCGATGATTTGTTTGTTGAGTGGCTTGAACAAATATATCGGCAGGCATGTGAAACTCTCGCACCCTGAATCAATCGCTAAATAAATTCTTATGCTTGATTATCTGAATGAATCTTCGCCATTAAATTCGTAAATTTAATTATGCTACAATAATGAATCGATTATTAACTTATGCGATCGTATAACAATTTATACGATGATAAATATTCCCTTAGTAAAAAAGGTTCTTATAATTATGCGGGGTATTACAAACCTTCTTTCAAAAGAAATCCAAAACCCGAAAACCAATACTTAGTTTTCAAAAGTCACTTTTCAGTTTCTCCGCCAGTACCAATTTTTAATAAGAAAATTGGCTAAGTATAGAATTATGAAATTGAAAATTGAGAGTTGGAACTCAAGTTTTAATCCGCTTCCACTTTTCTTCAAATTTGGGTTTCGCCAATCTTAAGAAAATTGATTTAGAACATTTATCAGGCTTGAAAACTAAGAACTGGAACTCGGTTTTAATCCGCATCACTTCACTTTACTTGGAAAATAAGGAGAAATCCAAATTCTAAAAACTGAGAGTTGGAACTCAGTTTTATTGCGCAACTACTCCTCTTCGATTGAGATCTCATCAAACTCTAGCAATCCAAGTTTGAAGCATAACTCCTTGAATTGAGTTTCAGGAAGTGGTTTGGTGAAGATGTCAGTCAATTGATCTTTGATCACTAGTAAAATTACCAGATTAATTATAATATAGTGATGCAAATAAATTTATAAACCCAAAGGTTGTCGAATCCACAGGGAATGTATGACAATTATATTCTCAATACTATCTGTAGTTTCTAAATTATAGTTGTTTGAGCAACTTGAAAACAGGGTTTGGTTTGGAATTTAAAGATAACAAGACAGAGTTTAAATTTTTTAAAAATAGTAATTAAAGATACAGATTCCAGGACAGATAATTAAATCATCAACATATAAAATTCATCAACTCAGCAATAGGGATAAATCAGATTCAAATGGATAAAATTCCATGTTTGGCAATTAAACCCTAGATTATTAATGTGTGACTATCTCCTCTCGATCTCAAGAACACAACATTAACCTATCCCAATAATTATCAGATTTTAATCCTACAATTAATTCTTCCTTTTGAGACAGAAAACAATTGTAATTAATTTCCTCTTCCTATTACCAATTTTCACCTCTCAGTCCTTCAATTGATAACTACAAACCTAGATTCAAATTCATCTATCGATCCTTCTTTAAATCTAGATTCGATTAATTACACTCAAGAAATTAAACCATGCTATTGAGTTTAATCATTTAAAAATGCATCAAGATTTAATCATCAAAGCCCTAGAACCTGTTAGGGCTTCTAGCCACAAATCATGGATAGAAATAAAGAAAAAATATTATTAAAAAGCATAATTGAACTTACAAATAATAGGAACCTTGAAAAACTCCAAGTCTTGAATTCTCTAGGTCTAAAATATTCGAATCGAAAAAATGACTCTTATTTTCGAGCTTTACAAGTATATTTATAGAGTAAAAAATATATCTCAACTAGGTATTGGACTAAAATAAAAGATATATCAAAATCTGACGTGATTTTTCATCTTCATCCTCGGTGTCGATCGACAGCCAGGGTGTCGATCGACACACGAGTCATGTGTCGAGCTCTCTTTTGATCTCTGTGTCGGTCGACATCTAGCCTCTGTGTCGGTCGACAGTCAGGGTGTCGGTCGACACAGAGGTTATTGCTCGGATTTTCAGCTTGTCTTCCGTGTCGGTCGACATCCCGTGTGTCGATCGATACAGAGGCTTCATCATCTAGGCTATTTTCACCACTTAATCACTTTTTAGCCCAAAAACCTATAAAAACTCACCATGGCAAGCATAACATCCTCTATAATATACTTATGCACGAAAATAACTAAAACTAAGCAATGTAACTAAAATAATGGAGAAAAAATATCGACAAGTGAGTGTAAATACAAGATTATCAATCTTCAGTTCTGATGTATTCCACAGACACAGCTTTCTGATGAAGTGGTGATGAATATCTATGTGTTTCGTCATTGAATGGTGTACTGGATTTTTTGTGATGCACATTGCACTGCTGTTATCGCAATAAATAGGCACACATCCAGTTTCCACTTCATAGTCCAACAATTGTTGCTTGATCCACAGGACTTGAGCACAGCAACTTGCAGCGACTACACATTCAACTTCGGTTGATGATGCAGCTACGGAATGCTGCTTCTTGCTAAACCAACTTATCAACTTGTGGCCTAGGAACTAACAAGTTCCACTTGTGCTCTTTCGATCAATTCTGCAACCTCTAAAATCTGAACCTGAATAAGCATTAAGAGTCAGTTTGTCAGTATTGGGGTAGCAAATAGCTAAGGACTCAGTATCTTTGAGGTATTTCACGATCCTCTTTGTAGTGTCCATGTGCGACTTCTTGGGATTTGCTTGAAATCTCGCACAAACACCGACAAAGTAGGAGATATCCGGCCTGCTTGCAGTCAGATATAACAGAGATCCAATGATTCCTCTGTAACTCATCGGATTTACTGCTTCTCCTTCTTCATCAAGATTGATCTGAGCATTCGGGCTCATAGGAATCCTCAAGGGATATGGGCAAAACTTATTTATCAAGTCCTTGGTATACTTCTTCTGGTTGATGAAGATTTCGTCTTCAGATTGAATAACTTAAGACCGAGGAAATAAGTCAGTTTACCCATCATGCTCATCTGGAAATTGCTCTGCATAAGTTGGGCAAACCTCTCGCATAACTTCAATTTTTTGCAACCGAAATATCATCGACATAAATCTAAACTAACAGAATGTCAGTTCCATCTTTGATCCTGAACAAGGTAGTGTCGATCTTCCATTTTTCTGGAAACCATTCTAGATAAGAAGTTGAGATAGAGTCTCATACCAAGCTCTGGGTACTTGCTTCAACCCATATAGAGCCTTTCTCAACCTAAAAACATGGTTTCCTTCTTCGAAGCCTGGGGGCTGTTCAACATATACTTCTTCTTTGAGCTCCCCATTCAGAAATGCACTCTTCACACCCATCTGAAAAATTGTGAAGTTGTAATGAACGACATAAGCTAGGAATAGTCTGATAGCTTCTAATCTGGCAATTGGAGCAGAAGTCTCATCGAAATCGATTCCTTCACACAGAGCATATCCTTTTGTTACCAGCCTTGCTTTATTCCTCACATTGTTGCCTATCTCATCTCTCTTGTTCTTGAAGACCCACTTCGTTCCTATAACGCTATGGTGAGTTGGTCTATCCACAAAGTACCATACATCATTACGTTTGAACTCAGCCAACTCCTCTTGCATGACATTAATCCAATCTGTGGATTTTAGAGCATCTCCAATCTTCGTTGGTTCTGGCTATTGAGAGAAGAAACACGATAATAAAGCACTTCTTTGACGTGTGCGAATTGGATTTGCAATATTGTCTAGCACAACATCTACGAGATGATATCGCAATCACTTTGGCTTCTGGAGCTGAGTAACCTCGACCGGTTGAATGAAAGCTCCTGGAAAGTCAGTTTCTGAAACTGGAACTGAGGTAAGTGTGGATTCCACCATGGCTAGACCATCCTCTCTAGAATCCTGATCCTCTAAAACTAGGTTTGTTCCTTCTTCTCCAGGGTTTGCTTCCACAATCTCCAGTCCTTGACCTTCTGGATTGACCTCTTCAGGTTGGGCATCTTCATTTCAAGCAAAGTTAGCTTCGCTAAAGTCAGTTCCAGCTTGTTGGGAAATCTGTCTAAGGTTTCCTTTCCCAGTAGCTTACTTGT
>JAPKLW010004098.1:3379-30760 GCA_026898455.1 Plectranthus barbatus
AGCTGGTACTCATCGGGATCCTTAGAGACTTAGTCTTCTCTGGGCAATATTTCTGAATTAGATCCTTGGTATACTTCCGCTGGCTGATAAATATACCATCAGCTGACTGCTGGACCTGGAGTCCTAGGAAGTATGTTAACTTGCCCATCATACTCATCTGGAATGAGGTCTGCATCAGTTGAGAAAACTTCTCACAAAGAGTTATATTCTTCGACCCGAAAATAATGTCATCGACATAGATCTGCACCATCAGCATGTCAGCTCCATCGTTGAGAAGAAAGAGAGTCCGATCGATCTTCCCTTTTCGAAATTCATTGCTGGTGAGGAACTGAGATAGTGTATCATACCAAGCCCTGGGCGCCTGTTTCAATTCATACAGGGCCTTCCTTAGCTTGTACACTTTGGTGCCAATTTCGAATCCAGGAGGTTGCTCTACATATACCTCCTCCTTTAGTTCGCCATTCAAGAATGCGCTCTTCACGTCCATCTGGAACACCGTGAAGCCGTGATACGCTGCATAGGCCAAAAACAGCCGTATCGCCTCCATTCTTGCAACTGGTGCAAAGGTCTCATCAAAATCGATGCCTTCACACTGTCTATAGCCCTTGGCGACTAGACGAGCCTTGTTCCGGACCACAATGCCATCTTCATCTCGCTTGTTCTTGAAAACCCACTTGGTGCCAATCACTGACTGGTGTGATGGCCTCTCTACCAAGTCCCAAACGTTGTTGCGAGTGAACTCCGCAAGCTCTTCGTGCATGGCATTGATCCAATCGGCAGATTCGAGCGCATCTTTGATGGACGTAGGTTCCATCTGAGAGATAAAGCAAGATAAAAGCGCTCTGCCGTGCCTGGTCTGGACAGAACCTTCCGGATCACCGAGAATAGCATCAGATGGGTGATCCCTCAGCCATTTGGGAGGACCAGCGACTGTTGGTGCCGGCTGTGAAACAGGTTCTTCTGTCCTGGCGACTGGTGCTTCCACATTTCCACCAGTCGGAGCTGCAACATCAGCTGGTGCTGGACCTTCACCAGTTGGAACAACTTCATCAGCATCACCTTCTGGCTGGTTGTCTGAATCTCCTCCAATGTTGTCAGCATCAGCTGGAACATCCTCTCCAGCTGGTCCATCACTGCCTTCTTCTTCAAAAAGGCCAGTAGGGATTCCCCCTAGATTGTTACTGGGTCCACTCAGGGAGATTGAGTGTAAGGTCTCAGCAAGGTCATTTGCATCACCGACCCTCTCAGGTTGCTGATGGGCACCTGAGGTAACTGGTTGTGAAGATGATCCATTCATCGGTCTAGTCGAACCAGTTGGTTGAGCATTGGAAGAATTCCTGCCCAACTGGTCATTGACATCATTGACCTCAGGAACATCTTCAGCCAGTTGGCGTAAGGTCCTGCGCACTAAAGTAGCTTCATCAAAAACAACATTGCATGTTATTTCCACAAGCTGGGTCGTCTTGTTAAATACTCTGTAGCCCTTGTGAGAGGGGTGTCCATATCCGACAAACACACCCTCATCAGCGTTAGGCGAGAAAGCATTTAAGTTCGACTTCCCATTATTATGGATATAACATGGTGAACCGAATGCACGAAGATGAGCTAAAGTAGGCTTACGACCGAAGTACACTTCGTAGGGAGTTTTCTGAAGTCTGTCGTTGATCCCGCTCCTATTCTGAGTATAGCAAGCAGTCACCAACGCCTCTCCCCAGAAACTCTGACCCAAACCAGACTCAGCCAGCATGGATCGGACTGCTTCCTTCAGCGTCCTGTTCCTACGTTCTGCCAGTCCATTCTGCTGTGGTTGCCTTGGAGTAGATCTCTCATGCTTGATCCCGGCTTCCGCGCAGAAATCCATCAGCGGACCATTGCAGAATTCAGTCCCATTGTCCGAACGAATTCGCTTCACCACGGCTTCTCTCTGTTTCTGAGCTTGGATGATCAACTCTGGAAGAATCATCTTCACCTCATCCTTTGTTCTGAGAAGCTTCACCCATGTATAGCGCGAGTAGTCATCGACTACCACCAGCGAATATCGTCTTCCTCCAATGGTTTGCGGCGTTACTGGTCCAAACAGGTCCATATGTAACAGCTCGAGTACCTGACTGGTACTAGGGTGAACTGGCGACTGGCTCTTGAAGGATTTCTTGGTCTGTTTGCCTTGCTGGCAGGCCTTGCAAATCCCTTCCTTCTTGAACCCGCCCTTGGGAAGACCATCTACAAGATCATGCTTGGTTAGATAATTAATAGTTTTGAAATTCAAATGACTTAACCTTTTGTGCCACAGCCAGTTGGTCTCCATGGAACTGGTGGCAACAAAGCATGTATCAGTCTTCCCGCTTTGCCAGTCAACGACATACAACCCTCCTTTGCGGACACCTTTCAGCTTGGTCTCGCCAGATTCCTCATTCTTGATCTGGCACCCGGATTTGTCAAACACAATGGTGTAACCATTGTCGCACAGCTGGCTGATGCTCAGGAGGTTGTGCTTCAGGTTGGTAACAAGGGACACGTTGACAATACGCACATCATCCTTCTCTATGCATCCCTTGCTGATAACTCTGCCCTTGGAGTTATCACCAAAAATAACTGGAGGTCCTCTGACCTTGGTGAGCTCCGAAAACAAGAACTCCTCACCAGTCATATGAGCGGAGCAACCACTGTCAATGATCCACTCGCTCGACCTCTGAAGCTGATACGCATGATCCTGTTCCTGCAAGAAAAATGAAATCATTTAGGTCCCCGATCATCAGCGGGTCCTGCAGGGTTAGATCTCTGGAACATTCCTTTCGGAATCCAGATTTGAGTAATCTTCAGCTCAGTGTTACCCTTGCTGACATTACTTGTAGCCTTTCCCTTCCTCTTAAAATAATGCATGGAATTGTTTTTGGAAGGTGTGGCTGTGTGTGCAGTTCCTCTAGAAGTATTCTTCTTCTGAGGAGATCGGAAATTTCTTTCCGACCGCTTGTGCTGCCTTGGTGGTCTTTGGAACTGTGGACCACGGTGGTTAGCCTTCCTAGCCCTTGATGAAAACATTTGATTGGGCTCAGGCCTCCGATAGGTATTCCTCCTATCGGGAATTGTCCTTCTCTCAGTATTCTGCTGAGAGTGGGACCCCTTGTAAGTATGCTGGCAACTGGCATACTTATAAGGTTGTGTGTGGAACCTCTGGACAGCTGGTGCTGGCTGTCGGGTTCCACTGGCTGCTGGTGCTGACTTCCTTGCCTTGGAATATTTTGGCTTAGTCAGCTTCTTAGGGTGTGCTGGCGTCCTGTCAGCAGAGGAATTTGCCAGTCGAGGTTGTTGTCGTGATGACTCACCTTTATATCTGGGCTGATGATTCCTTTGCTGATCAGCCATACGAGGTATGCTGGCAGCACCAGCTGGTGCTGACTCATTTACCGTTCTGCCCTTACCCTTACCAGCATTGGGTTGGTTTATGCTCGAATCATTTGTAAATCCCAACCCGGATTTATCATAAGGTTTTCTCCAATGACTTAGAGCTGCCTCTAAATCCTTAGAGCCCTTGTTTAGAAAATTGATTTTATTTTCTTGCTCCAGAACGAGACTGTGAAGGTTATCTCGCTCAGTTTTTGTTCTTTGAAAATCTTGGAGCAAGTCGAAATGAGCCTTTTTCAAAGTTTCTAGCTCTTCGCTGAGTGACCTAGATTTTTCAATCTCACTGGTCAAAATGGAAACTTGATTTTTCAGCGAAGTGTTTTCGCCAGCTAAAACATTTTTCATTTCATAAAATTTTAAAAACTCATTCTGAAGAACATCTAAAGTGACATCTTCTGAGTCGGAGCAATGCGACTCAGAATCGTCTATGATTTGAACAGGCATGATATGCAATTGAGGATCTGATTGTACCTCATCATCAGCAGTTAATGCCAGATGTTCTTCCTTGTCAGCATCTTCTTCAGCTGACACTTCTCCTAGAGCAGCCATGAATGCCAGAAGAGCTTCTTCTTCAGACTCTCCATCTGACTCGTATTCCCCATCATCATGGTCGGGGATATCAGGAACTTCAGTCCTTGTCAGCATGGCTTTGGCAACTGCCTTGGAGGCACGCTCTTCAAAGAGCTTCTTCAGCCGTTCCCTCTCAGTTTTGTCCACCTGCGGACATTCAAACTTTAAATGGTCAGGGGATTGGCATTGATAGCAAGCACGAGAAGCTCTTTTGACGAATTTCCCGTCAGTTGAGCTTGAAGAGACTCCCTGCTTTGACTTAGCCTTTTCCAGTAGGACGGCCAGTCGTTTCATTTGCTGCTCAAGTTCAGCGATAGAGCTCTCGCCACTTTTGGAGTAAGATCCTGACGTGGATGGGATCTCCTTCGGCTGGTTGGTCTGCCCAGCAGGCCTGTCAGCATGGAAGGGCTTCTTGGGCATCCGCTTGAAGTCCTTCTTGACGAAGTAAGCTTCGTCCTGAGCCTTAACGCTGGGGGATCCAACATTCCTGATAGCCTCGTTTTTATTCACCATCTGGATATCCCATTCATGTGCCTGCAACTGAGCAAACACTTCTTTAGGAGTTAGTTTGGATAAATCTTTCTCCTTTAGTGCGGTGGTTTTCACAAACCAATCCTCCTTCGGCATCTTGGACAGGATCTTCGAGTTAAGATCAGCATTTTCGTACTCCCTGCCCAGAGACTTCAGCTCGCTGACAATGGCGTTGAATCTCGCCTCCATCTCCTTGATGGTTTCTCCAGTCAGCATCTGGAAGGACTCATATTTATCCACCGCAACCTGCAATTTGTTGCGTTTCATTTGGTCAGTTTCTTGACATAAACTATCAAGAAAATCCCATACTCCCTTAGTAGTATCAAACCGCAGTGCGTCCTCCATCAGCGATTCTGGAAGGCACGCAAGGATCAGCTCATGTGCAATGGAATCCAGCTGATTCCGCTTTCTGTCCTCAGCATTCCATTCATCTTGGGGCTTTGGGACCACCGCAGCTGGACGATCTCCCAGCTGATGCTGAATCTTGGTGATCTCTATTGGCCCTGTCTCCAGTACATCTTTCATGTCTGGATGGATGCTCTTCAGGGAGATAAGCGTCCTCTTTCGCCATATAGAGTGCTTCTCCGTCTTGTAGTCCATTAGCTTTGGGATATTCATCTTGAAGTACCTGAGCTAGACAAACAGACAAACAAACAGGAGTGCAAGGAAACGTGGATCACGGTCCTAAGCGACACAGAAACGAACGGTCTGTAAGAACCGTCCGCTCTGATACCACTTGTTGGTCCCGGATATCAGGGTATACTTTGGCAGCGGAAAATACGTAAGTTCGTTTCTTGCACTCTGCTGGTTACACAGCTGACTGGGACCTTATCAGCTGGTAAGTCAACTGGCAACTGAGTATTCAGCTGACTGGCAACTGGCTGGTCAGCTGATGACTCAGGACTTAGCTAATTTTAGAGTCGAGTTTGCACAGTTATAAACTGGTTTCAGTTATACTCCAGCACTTGGGTGCTGGGTTTTAAATCAGTAAGTAAATGCTGAAAGCAGTAAATAACAAGGATATTTTATAGTGGTTCGATCAACTGATCTACGTCCACTCTCCAGTCGAAGCACTGGAAATTCACTAAAGAGAGTAATCCGGTACAAGATTTCCTACGATCTATTTCCAGCTGGTAGATGCCTCGTCTACCAGTTCACTGGATCAACCGCTCCCGGTCCTTGTCCTTCTTCAACTCTTGTCAGATGGATGGAGTGCGAGCACGTCACTTCAACCTCCTCCTCCGACTGATTGGGTGTTGAGTTCTCCCAAGAACTTGACTCTTGCTGGCGGCAAAACTGCCCGTAATAACTCTGGAGCTGGCTGGCTCAAGAGCTGCTATGTTCTTCCTCGGAATGAGAAAGAACACCAAATGAGATCAATAACTCACAAGCTAGAAGCTTGGAGTCTCGTGTTCAAATGATTGACACACGGAGTAGCTTTAAGAAAAGCCTTGAAAGATTGCTTATACGCTGATATGAATGCGTTTGAGCTTTCGGTAGGTCAAGAGTGGCTAAGATTGGGCAAGAGTATTGAATGCTGTTGGATCTCACGTATTTATAGACGTGAGATTCAGATTTAAATACTAGCCGTTTGGACACATCCGGAAAAGTCTCTGTCCTCGCATGTCCTTCTGCAGGCGGCAGGTAGGAATTTCCGGAAAGCGCCATACCTTTGATCGCTTTATCTGACACAGATCTCTTTGTGTCAGAACGACTCTATTCGTCAGTACGAGGAATCGGAACTGGTGTCTTGAACTGATAGACTTTAAGGCATCCTCCTTAAAGTCATACACTGTCAGTTACTTCCTCAGACGAATCTTCTTTTTGTCTCTAAGTCTTCGGGAGAGCGAATCTTCAATTCTGCTGATAACCTCCGACTGGTAGATCATTCTGGTGATCTTGTGCTGGCAGTCTCTGCTGGTGACTTTCCTTAGCACAATCAAGGTCTACCAATTTGTCTGATGTTATCTCTTGGAATCTCCCGTGACTGGTGGCTTCACCGCTGGTGAATAGTGTCAGCCAGAACACATATTCTGCTGGTAAGATCTCTCAGCCTCCTGCTGGCGAAATCTTCCCAACTGGTGAACAGTAACCAGTCAATAGCTCTACTCCATGCTGATGAACAGTGTCAGCATGAGTCTTCGTCAGCCGCTTGCTGGTGAGACTTCTCTCAACTGGTAAGCACATCTCATGCTGGTGAACAGTAGCCAGCATGAGTCTTGATCAGCAGCGACTTACAACTCAAAAGACCTAAACAGGACTTTACATTTGAGATCTAGAGCTATCTAGAGACAAACTGACGCTGGTTGGACTTAGGATTTGATCCACCAAAACACTTAATCACCAAATCTAAGATCTAAGCTATCAGCTGGAGAAGGGAAACTTAGCCAGATTTCCCAACAATAGAAAAATTTAATTTAAATTCATAAACACAATTAAAAGATTTTATAACTTTGAGGGTAATTTGGATAATTTTGAGGGTTGGAGAAATATTTTTGGTGATTTTGATCTATAACTTTAAAATTTAAAAAGTAATGTAAGCAAAAGAAAAAATTTGGTTTGTTTGTGAAAATATATCAATATTGGACTCTATTGATAGAGAAAAAAAAAAGATAAATTTTGATATAAATTATATATATATATAATTTTATTAATTATATATATTTTTTGTAATTTAAAATAAAAATATATAATATATAATCAACCAACTAGAAGCCGGGGGCGGTGCCACCCGAGGGCTGGGAGGGGGGGGGCGGGGCACCCGACCCCACGTAAGTTTACAAACAAGTTTTTTATACATACACATATCTATAGCATATTTGTAAATTTAAACATCGACACATCTGTTCCAAATGCCGACCCCTCGGTCCAAAATAAATACTGGATCTTGGGCCGAAAAGATAAAATAAAGGTGATATTCATTAATAATCTGGCCTAATATTGAATACAAAATCTAGCCCAACATTGAATTAAATAGACGGGCCATGTTTTTCTTTCTTTGTTTAATCAAATAAACAAAATTTGGCCCAACACTGAATATATAAAAAAAGCCTGGCCCAACATTTAATTTAATAGAAATGCTCAATTTTTCCCTAATTGAATAAAGAATGAAAGAAACAGAAAAGGACAAAACAAAAAAAAAAAACCTTATTCAACAATGGATGAACGTCGCTACTCAAAATTGATGGATGTCACTATGTCAGCCCTGTATTTGTCACATTGTAGTCTGTATTTTGTATTCACATTATTGCGCCCCAAAATGATCATTTACCAAAAATGGATATATAAATTGAGAGAAAAAACAATATAATGGTTTGTTACGTTATATTGAGAAATGAGTTTTTGTAAATGTTAAAACTGAAAGTCTGAAACATTTTTGCGATGGTACCAGAACATGGCATCATGGGAATATCAATTGTCTAATTGTTATAGCAACTAAGTAAATATCAAATTTATTTACTGTACATTATTATTAGTACAAAAAATATTTATTTTAAAATTTTATATTATTTATATTAAATTATTTTAAATTTAATTTTTTTATATTATATTGAGAGTGTAGTACAGCCCCCACGACCGGAAGATCCTACATTCGCCACTGATAGAAGCTGGCACTTGGCAGCTTGGTTGGATGACTTTTCTTTTTGTTTGGGTTGCAGCATGACTTCGTTGTAGCTTCTTGATTTATTTATTTTTTTTAAATTCCACCTATGCTTTTTTTTTTTTTTTCTGCCACATGGACTTACAACCTTCAACAACCCCACCACAATGGCTAGTCTTATTAGGACATGGAGGCTGATAATCATGATCTCCATCACATCCCATTTTGGAGTCACACTCATCAACCACCATGGCTGTCACGCTCCGCCCATTAGCACTTATAGTTATGTTGTTGAGGCACCTGCTCCCTCCACTGTACCATCCAGTGGATAGCGCAACCACTGGTGTGTGTTATCAGAATGGTACTGGTTGTCACACTCGGATGGACCACCTCCATCTCCACCCTTCGAGAAGCTGTTAATGGTCAGAACTGCTTTCGTGCTACCAGAAACAGGAGGAGAACATTTGCAAGTTGTGTAAAGCTTCCCCTGTTGACAGCAATCAGAGTCATTTACCTGGTTGCACTGCCCTGGAGGTGGTTTCTTTCCTCTTATTTTTCCACGCGGGTTGCACGACTAAAGTCAGCCCTCCAACGCCTGAGCGGCAAGAATGATGAGCAAAACAAGAAGTGCTCCTTCCCTGAGGTACTTCATATCGGCTCTATATTGCTACAAGATTGGTATTGAAAAACTGAATACTGGATGGATAAATGGGATTATGTTTAATGTTTATATAGATTTCATTTCTGCAAAAACGCCAAGAGAGTTCTCAAAGTATTTCACTGATCAGTTGATTTTTTCGTCACCGTTGTCAAGACTCATGCATTGGCCTATGTGCTCAAATTCAACTCTGAACACCTAACTTGAAATAAATAATGTGAGGGTGCGGTTTTTCTCTTCTATTGAGATGGACTTTATAGAAAAATAAAGCATAATTGCAGCCTAAAATGAGGGATTGAATGACTGATTTGATTTGTAGGAAAAAACGATTTGTATTTGTGAATTACACCTGGAACAAGAATAGGTAGCTAGTAGTTTCATGTAATATTATCTGTTTGATGATGCAGGCTGAGTTCTTTCTTCACTTTCATTTATGAAAAAAATCCCAGAACCCATCCATACTCCGATAACTGCTGCATTTCTGTCTCTTGTAAGAGAGAAAGTTGTTAGATACCTTGTGAATGTGAGAGAATAATCACAACAAGTAGGACTTGAAGTGTATATAAAGACTTTAGTATGGGCCAATATACATGGGCCTTAACAAAAGTATGGAGTTTATCTTGAGATCAACTGATGCAATGAAAGTCCCATTTCTTCTATGAAAAGTAAAGCATTAGAACATTGGATTGTGCCCTCTGTTGCTTAGAAGTTTTCAGTCAGTAGTAGGAGATTATTAGTACTTTATATACAGAGGAATCTGTTTTATGTGCTACACATGATTCATGTCTGATGACATAAAAAAGGAGTCCTCGAAAACTCAAACAAGAGTCCAGTCTGTGGAGACAAGTCTCCTTAATCCTTCTTTTCTGATTCATGAAAGAACTAACAAAATATTAATGTTCATAACATGATTTACAAGGTATCACACCATAGTTTTAAGAAGAAACAAAATTTCACAGCATTCAGAATTACTTTTCTTGAAAGTGAGATGCTGTCTCATGTCTGTCTGTCATGTTGGTTATGCTACTCAGCAGACTAATATCTTGTCGGTCGGAATCTGAATCATTTCTCATCGAATTGTTACTGTTTGGAGATACAATCAAGGCTTTCTCCATCGGCATTTTCCAAGTTTTTTAGTAGTTTACATTTGAGAACAAAAATGGCCTTTTTTTGGGGATAAACTCTATATATAAACCAATCTGCACAACCATGTTTCACATCCAAAATCAAGAACCCCACTACAACTGCAAAATCTAGTTGTTTCCATGAGGAACTTGATCTTGGCAGCACTTCTTCTAGCCTTAACATCCTCTCCTCATTTCTTAGACGCCCGGCCTCGGGTTTGCAAGCCGAGTGGGAGAGTGAAAGGCAAGAAGCCTCCTCCAGACCACTGCAATATTGAAGAAGACTGCTGCATACAAGGAAAGTATTACACCACTTACAAATGCTCTCCACCAGTGTCTGCAAGCACCAAGGGAGGGCTGTATCTTACCGGTTTCGAGAAAGGACGAGATGGATTTAAGCCATCAAAACGCGATAACAAGTACCACAAAGATGATACACCTGTTGTTTCTCTGCCAACTGGGTGGTATAGTGGAGGGAGGAGGTGCCTAAACAACATCACCATAAGTGGGAATGGGCGGAGTATGGATGCAATGGTGGTTGATGAATGTGATTCTACCATGGGATGCGATGCAGACCATGATTACCAGCGCCCATGTGCCGGAGCAGGGAGTACACAAAAGCGTGGACAATGAGCGGCTCCAGTAAGACATTCATTAGTTGACGAAGAGTGATGAATGAACAGGGTTCACGCAAAATGAGGGATTCTGAGGATTGTATAACTGAAGAGAGCTTAAAAGATTTGATAGGTGCTACTCATACGAACGTGGTACATAGGAAAATTCCAAAATTAAGCGTGCTTGATCTAGAGTTGAATTAAGATTGCTAGGTAATGTGGATGACCACGTATGAGCTCGTTCGGGCCCTGGGCCGGAGCATTACATAAATATTACAACTTCTTTTGATAATTATAATTATAATTTACAGATGATAATTATTATTAATATTACATCATTTTGATTTTAGTGTTAAAATGATATTTATTTATTAGTATTTGTTTAATCATAAGTAAAATTATTATTTCATAATTAATTTTTAATTCATAATTTTAATTGTTTGAATGAGTTGGGTTCTATTTATTTAAGTTTAAAGTTAATAGTAATTATCTCATAATTGATTTTATAATAATTTAAATCTTAAAAGAAAAAAAAAACAGAAGAGGCTAAGGTGGCAGTATTTGGAGGGGTAGAGCACGGTGCTGTGTTTTAACACCATAGTAGAGGATTCATTCAGACATCTTCAATATTAGTTGTGGCACTCTCTACATCAATGATTGAAATTAAAAAAAAAAGAAAGGAGTTTTATCAATCTAGGACACAAAAGATAGTTTAATTATCGATTCAGGACCCGAAAGATTAATTCTCAATTCAGGACCTGAAAGATCACAAAATTCTCAATCCAGGACCGAAAGATCATATAATTCTCAGTCCAGGACTTCAATATCAGGTCCTGGATTGAGAATTGTTTGATCTTTCAGGTCCTGGATTGACAAATCATCTTTCGGGTCTTGAATTGATAATTAAACTATCTTTTGGGTCCTGGATCGACAATTCTCAAAAAAAATTAATAATTTGAAAGTTTAATGAAGAAAAAAAAATCTCTAAGCATAACATAACTAAATTATTAAAAGAATGTATCAGTTTCTTTTTTGGGTAAAGTTGACTTCACTATAATTATTTTACCATACAAGAAATTTTACACAAAACACAATGTTTTTTAAATTTTGGATGGATTTAAGGTTTGAGGATTTAGTGCAATAATTTGAAGATAGAAAAAGAATATTAGGTCATGTGCACGTTTTTTCTTAAAATATAATATAAATATAACTCAAACTTGTAACCTATTAAATATAAGCAAGCTTAGTAACTACTTACAATCCGAGTTAAGTACAAATTATATGCAATTTGGGAGAAAACTTTGTTGTATGATTGAGTTTTCATGATTAGGGAGGAGAGAGTTGAAGTAGAGGCTTTCAATCCATTTACGATATTTTAAAGATTAATTTAGCGATACTTCATACAACATTAAGGATGGATAAATACTTTTGGCCTTAAATATATAACATTAATCATGTATTCCTTGCTAGTAACTTTTAAGTTGTTGGTATTAAAAAATCACATCATATGAATGATTAAGAATAATTTCTAGGTAACAGTGATATCATCAGTGGTGAACACAAAAATTTATCGTAGGAAGGACTCCATTATATTTTTCATAACAAAAAAAAAAATTGAGTAAAAAAAAAAATATATCTTTATCTACAATTACAGCCCCCTCGTACACTTTTATTCTTGTTTTTCAATCTATTTATCTTTCTCATAACTTAAAATGAAGGAGGCTATGCATAACGTAGATCCCCCATTGCGTATAATTAGTTTGGATTTGGTCAAATTTTGGCTAAAACACGTGGACAATAGAGTGATTTGGCTATGGTGTTTTTTTATTTTTCAACTCTTAAGTATATTTCTCCTCATTTCATAGTAGCAAACAAAATCCAAAATGCGACCCATTCAAATTCGAATTGATAAAACGACAAATTCTGATTTTTCTCAAAGATTGAAAGAACCAACATATAGACATACATAGTGGGTAACAATGAATTTACAGACAAATAATCTTGAACACGACAAACAATTAAATCAAATCTAGTCCTTCAAGAAAATTAAACAAGAAATACATTAAACAAAGCATGCAAGAAAACAATCCCAAATTGAACACCAACTGTGTGGCTAAAATCATACACAACCACACTCAAAAATCAAACAGCAAAAACCAAACCAAGAAATCGGAAGAAGAATGGCTCATGTTCTTTAGTTCTTGCAATCACTCTCCCCCTACAAGGCCACATAAACCCCATGCTTCACAGAACCAAATTGGTTGACAACCAATTTAAAGCCCAACACTTTCTTGTGTTGGAGTATAACCGAACTTGTTAATAATCAGACTCGCAGACAACAAGCTTTTCACAGAACCAAATTGGTTGACAACCACCAGTTTGTAATTTGCAAGAACTCTTTCTTAATCTTCCGCTGCATATATCTGTTAAACTTTGATCTCAGGACCAACATAGTTTTTGGGGCAACTAATGTTAGACTTTCAGATGACTTTGTCACAAGAATTTTTGACACATTTGAAATGAGTATGGTATAAGAGTTAAAACTATTTTCTAGGACTCCAGATTAAACAATCTCATGAAGGTGTTTTTATCTCTCAAATTAAATATGCGTGTAATCTTGTGAAAAGATTTGGATTAGGGTCTGCAAAACATATGAAAACACCAATGGGTTCTAGTTTCAAACTTAGCAAAGATAGTAGTGGTGTTAGTGTTAAATTTATTGAATATTGTGGAATGATAGGTAGTTTGTTATATCTTACTGCAAGTAGACTAGATATTCTTTTCAGTGTTAGTGTTTATGCTCTATACCAGTCTGACACCAAAGAATCACATACGAAAGCACTTAAAAGACTCATTCGATATATGTCTGGAACTTCAAATATGGGATTGTGTCATGAAAAAGATATTGGTGCTAACATTACAGGTTATAGTGATGCTAATTACGCAGTAGATGTTGATCACAATGTTAATGTGAAACAAATGCTTGAAGATTACGGTATGTTTACTGAAACTTTATCACTGTTCTGTGACAATTCTAGTGCTATTGAGATTTCAAAAAAATCTAGTCCAACATTGTAGAACTAAGTGAAAAAGGATCTTATCTCACTTAAATGCATTCCTACTAAAGACCAAATTGTAGACATTTTTACAAAGTCCCTTCATTTTGAGATATTCTCTGATTTGATAAATCTCTTGGTATTTAAAATTCTACTTAATTTGTGTGAGTTGAATGTTGATCATTTGTAAATATTGTGTCGATCAACATTCAGTGGTTTTTCAGTTTTTGTTCTGCTTGTCGGATTCTTTATTATCGGTTGTGTTAAAATCCTTTCTCTTTAAGATTTGATTAAAAAAAACTAATGTTATAAGACTGTAGGCAAAAGAGTGAGGCCTTAATGTCAAAATATTGAGTATATGTTTTTAATGTACGATCATCATTTCTCAAGTACTGTAAACAGGAATATGTTACTAGGAACACTGTCTATGTAGAACATGTTGAATAATGAGGTAATACATGCTGAATTTTTATGTCGCAAGCAAAGTACTGGAGACGGGATGTTATTAGGAACACTATCTTTGTGGAAAATGACACATGGCATTGTTATTTATCATATCATTTGTTTTATACGGATATAACAATCTGGATTTAAAGTTTGAAAGGCTTGCAGTTTCTATTCATTTCTTTCCTTATGTTATAAAAAAATCAAAAAGTTAAAAAGTAAAATAAAAATGTTTTAAGGGTTCTTTGGTGTCGCAGTTGCTCAAAGGTATGAATGTGTTAAGCTTGGTGTTGTAGTTCCCTTTTTCTCTTGATCAAGTGGGCGTGAAAGTTTGTGGGTTGAATTTCGAAGATGTTGGATAAAGACTTTTCATAAAATCTTAAGTTTTTCTTTCCTGCAATCATTCAGGGGGAGAAGGATTTAGTTTTAATGTTTGTGTGAAAAGTCTAATTTTATCTTTTATGGTGCAGTCTAATCTTTCAATGTGTAGGACGGATAGAACTAAATTACAAATGTTGTAATGCTTACAGTATTCATAAGCTTAAGGGGGAGATTAAAGATGCAATGTTTAACACATCCTGGTGTTACGGTCAATGCTATGTTTAACACCTAGGTTTGACATCATGGTGTTAGAATTAACTGAGTCGATTCTATGTTTAACAAATATGTTTAAAATCGTAGTGTTGGACTTGGCTGAGTTAATCTTATTATTCCTTATTTTTCGTGTTCCTTATTTTTTGTGAATTCAGTTTATTCTAGGATAGATATTAATCTTATAAAGATATGAAAATGAATAGATTTGATATATCTATTGATTCTTACTAATAGATTTACTTCTTAGATTTTAGGGATATATGTTAAAATATCTGTCTGAATCCTTAACATATCTTTCTTTAGTCTTGACAGTTGAGATATTTGTGCAGATATCATATATTAGAGGAGAGTGAATCTAATAGTAGAGGAGTTTTTAGGGTTGAATCGTGTGTTTGAAAGTACGGTTGCTCATAGTTATAGTCTCTACTTCTATGTAAATTCAAGTTTCTGCGAGGAAGTGAATTGAGAAGGGGTTTGGATATTTATAATTTTTATTTTGCTGTGTAAACATTCTTATCATAGTAAAATCCATTTTTAGTCGTAAGGCTCTCGCGAGTTTGGAATCTCTAAAACTCGTGAAAAATAATTCTTTGTGTCTGTTTAGATTTTCCGCTGCATGTTAAACTTTGAATTTGTCAAACTTTGTCCAAGTCTAATATTCTGTTTAACGTTACTCTGTTATTCCAAGTTCAAGCATATTGAATTCCGCTGTGTTGAGAACTTTACCATCTCGGTGTTAATAGTAAACTCGGGCACTAAATTCTTTTACTATCCATTCAGGCAACTCTTCTATTCCAATCAACGCATGAAGAGTAGTGAGATGCAGAAGTTTCTCCGGGATCGTATCCCACTCCTTCATTCCCCAAAGAGATTGATTGCAATGCTGGAAGATGTCATCAAGACTTGCCTTGAAGGTAACATAATCCCCACAATCTACATAAAAGCCGATAAATAATGTTTGCAGGCTACGAAGGGAGCCAATCTCATCAGCAACATCAGTCACTTTTGGAACTCTTTCAATGCCCAAGAATGTGAGACGAGGCATTTTCTGTAGAATGCTCATAATTTGTGGTGAATTTGATAAACTCATTGATCCAGATAGCCTCAGGGAGTGGAGTGACTTGGCGCACGACTCTAGCATCTCGCATAGTAAATTGGTCAGCCCACTGCAATTGAAAAAAAACCAGTTTACATAGGGAAGTGAAACCTTGTGATGATAAATGAGTGTCACATGGATATGATATTGACTTCAGATTTGGACATGCAGTTCCAAATTCTCAATTCGTTCAGTGCGTGGAGGCCGTGTAGATCCTCCGGCAACTCATTGAAACTTGAACAACCGATTATCGACAACTTTCTGAGAGAAGATCCACCACCTCCCAAGTTGGGAACTAGAAATAGTAAGTTGTTGCATCTTCTTATCTTCAACTCTAACAGATCTCGATTGTTATTGAATAACACTTGTGGGAGACAGACCATCCTATCTACTTAGGATATTACAAGTTTCCTAAGTGTGGTCAACTTCAATCCACAAATGTTTTCCAAAGCTGTACAGCATTCTATATTATCAATCTCCAGCTCTTTCAGACATGGGAAATCGCTTGGAGCATTCCTCAGTTTCTGACAGTTGATCAACTTCAAATGCTCAAGACAATGAAACATGCCTACTTCTTCCCAAGATATCAAGTTTTCCATGTCCATCAACTCGAATCTTTCAAGAGTAGGAAACACACTCACTGATTCCTCCTGATGAAACACAACAGTCCTTCAGCTTTCGCAAGTCCTTGCTGAAATTCCTAATGAGGCCGATCTCCTCCACGGCTTGGAGCTTCATCAGCCAGCGGGTGATGGATTTGTCGGTAACTTCTTTGGTCCCTGCATCTTCCAAGAATTTCTGAATCCTGATGAGGCCAATCTCCTCCACGGAAAGTGCGATCAGATTTTTCACCAGAACATCAACTGCAGCTCCGACGACTGCGTCAGCCATTGTGAGAAGGCTAAGTGGATCTGAATTTAGAGAGAGAGAGATAATGTGGAAGTGGAAGTGGAAGAGATAGAATGATTACAATTCACTCACTATAACTTTGCTACTTTTTCCTACTGTTTTCAGTTGGGGTTGTCAATTATTCTTCCTCTACCCCACTGCATGTAAAATCCTTGAGGGAATCTTGCTTTTGAATTCAGAAGTTGGATTTTTGCTTTAATCGGTGGGCTCATACTAAAAAGTTGTTGGCGACCATTGATATTTTATTTTTTACCTTTTATATTTAATTTTCTTTTAACTGAGTTATTATATATAGAGAGAAAGAGAATGAGTTAGATAAAAAATAATTCTAGTGAATAAACTAAGAACTAATCATAATTATCTATTTTTTTAAAATCTACAGTTATGATTGATTGTTATAATAAATGAATATAAATTTAAATTAATAAGGTTAAATTATTAATTTATTAAACAATTATATAACCATCTATAAACAATCATATAACCATCTATTTCTCTCGAGAATTGGATCCTCTGCAGTGGAACGAAGCATCCCACCTAACCAAATAATGCCACATGTCAGTTTTGTTTGTTATATGTTTGCTATTATTTTTAATTAAAATTTAAATTATTATAAAAATTAATTATAGGATAATTAACACTTAAATAATAATTTCATAATAATACATAACTCATTCCTCAATTAAAAATAAATATTTAAAAAAATTCATTATAATTTAATTATTTTTAGTTATGATCATACAAATAATAATAGAGTGAAATTTATTAATATCCATTTTCATTATTGTATATTATGAAAATACCTAAAATATTATATACATTAGAGAAATACGCATTGCACTATTCAGACATTTTGTTGTTGATTTTTTAACAAAAAATTAAGGTTGATTGAGACATTTTGATTAAGATATAATTTAGTTATGAAATTGGTAGAGTTAAATATTGTGGAACCGACCCGCATAATTAAACAAATTGAATCTTTAATTAAAAATAAATTGAAAATAAAAAAAAGAAATCGGTCGGGTGGTCTGTGTCGCAGATTCAGATCCCCTCTCTCTTTCTCTCTCCCCTCCCCCACCCCCACCGACTCCCTCTCTCTTTCTTGGTCGGTGTCATCAAATTGGCACCGACCTATTTTAATTTTTTTTATTTTAAAATTATTAAAATTAGTTGTTGGTTTAATATTTGCTTATAATTTGATTGTTAGGAACTAGGTTTTCGTTCCCTCCTTGATTTGATGTTTTGATATGTCAAAACTCACTTTAGCATTAAGTCTATAGTTCCAAGAATGTAAAGTCCTGTATATGTTCTTTATTAAGTTGAAATAGAACTTAAGTGCTGAAGACCGAACATAGAAAATGCTCGAGGATTGAAGAAGTGTTCATGCGAGAAACTTGGTTTCACCAAGTATGGCCAAGGCTACTGAATTTGGGTACTTAGTATAGTGTTTACCATATTGACTAGGGAAGTCAATATGAGGCTTACCATATTGACTAGGGAAGTCAATATGAGAGCTTGCCATACTGACTAAGGAAATTAGTATGAGGGCTAGCCATACTGACTAGGAAGTTAGTATGAAAGCCATTGTTCTTTAAGCACGAGAAACACAAAGAGAACCAAGCTTAGTCAGACATCGACAAATACTTGCTAAGTAAAAGTCAGTACGAGGATGCTCATACTTTGATCCATCAGACTGAAACTTAGTCTGACATAAAGTTAATGTGACGTACACTGTCATAGCAGAGCAGAGCAGAGCAGAGCAGACCAAACCTAATCTATGGGCTATGATTAGACGACATTCTCCATGTCTCTAACGACTAGTTCAAGTGTCTAACGAGCATATTTTTCAAATGCCCAAGTATTCTCCTATAAATAGGAGTCAACCTCGACACAAAGAGGTTAACGAATTCTAGAAGAGGAAGCTCTGAAAAGCTAAGCCGTTACTCTGCCATTTTCTCTACACAAGCTCACTGATTACTTTGTGATTCTATTCACGTGACTTGAGTTCCTGACTCAAGTTAATCATCCGTGCTAAGTGATTCAAAGCACGAGGCTAAGCTTAAAGCTTATGTTATCATCTTGGTGAATATAACTTTCCTAAAATTATATTCATAGCAGTCAGTTCTGGGATTTGATTATCATGGGTTTATGTCAACCTACTGAGTTCTGGGAAGAACAGTAAACATCTAACCACCAAGGAGAAGGTTGCGGGGTGAGTCCTCACTTCAACTTGAAGACTGAGTCCTACAAAGAGTTCCTAGGAGAGTGATCACAGCAGACCGAAGGACGGAGCGCCGACGGGCTGTGCATAGATCGTAAGGAGGCTTGTATTTATACTTAGTGAATTTCCAGACCAAGTGTCTAAAGAGTGGACGTAGGACTTTGATTCCGAACCACTATAAAATATCATGTGTTATTTACTGCTTTCATTTATGTTTTCACATACTTAACTTCTCTAAACTTGTTTTAAACCTTCAATACTTGTCCAAGAATTGAAGTGTATATCTTTCAAAACTTACATAAGATTTATTAAACCTAAGTGCAACCCTAAACTGAGTTCCAGTCAGTTTTGGAGAACAAGTGCAACTCAAACTTACTTTCCGTTGCATATTACGTACTCTGATCACGGGACCAACAAGTGGTATCACGCGCCAAGGTTCTTATAGACCAAGGTTGTGGTGAGTCACTTCGGACCAGATCTATTTTCCTTGCATCTTTTTTGTCTTGTATTTAAGCTCAAGTATCAAGATGATGAATATAACTAAACTTTCCAAGTACTCAACTGAGAAGTTCAACATGTGGAAATAAAGGTCACTCATCAAGCTGGAAAATATAGATCATCAGATGACTAAAGTGATAGCAGATGGACCACAGAAGATCTCGAGAGCTTCCAAAGCTATCGCAAAAGCCATGCTTTCAATAACTGAAGTATCAGACAATTCCGACAACGATGATGGTTTCTACACATCGGAGAACGAGTCGGAGGAGGAAGCCGTACTGTGCCTCATGGTTGTTACGGGAGACGATATCCTAGAAGCTGAAATTGAGTTACTGGTAACTAATTCTCAACTACTTTCTAATTCTTTTTCAGCACGCATACTCGAGGATACTGAATCTAATTGCTCGGATTCAGATGATGTTTCCCTTGAAGTCATTTCCAAAGAATTTGAAAATTTTCATAATTTGAAAGATGTTTTTGTCAGTGAAAATAACTCACTGAAACTTGAAGTTTTAAATTTGACCAAGGAGATCGAAGAATCAATATCACTAAGTGAGGAACTGACTAAACTAAAAGAAGAACATTTCTTCTTGCTCAAAAATTTTCAAAATATTTCTGAGGAATGTAATAGTTTAAAATTGAAAATTTCTAGTGGCCAAAAACTTATTTGCTCATTATATTCTAGCACTAGCAAAGTTTCGGAAGTCGTGAGTATTCAAAGAAATCCATCTGATAAAACAGGATTAGGTTTTTCTGAAAATATTTTGAACAATAATGCATCATTTTCTGAAACCGGAAATATCTCAAATCATCATTTTAAAAAGAATTCCAGTTTAGAAATAAAGCTGTTAGGCAAAGGAGTGGTCAGTACTGACAAGGACTCCTTAGTGGCAAATTAGGGCAAAAGCAAGAAATCAGTTTCCAAACTGAGCTTCAACCAGAAGCTTAAAATTAATTTGGTTTCTAAACCAAATAAACCTAAAATAAATCCCGCTATGCCTAAGAAGTGGGTGAAGCATATTGTTCTTTATGCAAAAAAACCCACTTCAACAGCCAAAACTGAGTTCTGCATGAAATCAGTTTCATTTTTGGATTTTAGAAATCCGAGGTTCCCTGCTCATACTTCTTATGAGAGGAGAACTTAGCCATATAGGAGGGATACCTATACGAGATCTGAGCCCAATCATTTTTCCAATTCAAGGGCTAGGAAGACTTCACACCCGAACTTGGTTTCCGAGAACCAAGCAGAAACTTAGCTTCAAGGAACTCAGTTTCCCAAGTTTCAAGAAACTTAGTTTCTCGCAATGTTTCACACATACACTCAATTCCTTCACACATACATTCAAACAGCACGCACTATTTCAGAAGAAACAGTAAGGCGAAGAAGAAATCACATGTTATTAAGGTAAAGCGAATTTGGATTCCCAAGGAATGGATTCCAAAAACTAACACTGAAGGATCCGCAGAAAATCGGGTACCTAGAGTCCACATTCTTCTGTGATGCAGATATAGGGACATGAAAACCAGTTACAGAAGAAAGGAAGAGGTTGGATTCTGGACAAGTGAGTGTTTCGCGCATAAGGAAGGGAAATTCAAGATTGAATTAATCAAACTGAAAAGCTCAGAGGGAAGAAGATAAGAAAAAAGAAGTTGAAGAAGTGTAGGTGATGTTGACTAAAACTGAGTCCCAGCTCTCAGTTTTTGCTCAAGTCTTAAAATTTTTCAAGTAATTACAAGTGGTGTCATCAAATTCCTTCCACTTTTAGTTATTTTTCTAGTGGTGTCACCAACACACTACAAAAGTTGTGAAGTTTGAAAAGACTTGATTTGAAGAAAGTGGTCGCGGATTAAAACTGAGTTCAAACTCTCAGTTTTCGACTTGGCTTACTTCTCAATATGGAGGTTTCATACATAATCATTTTTTTGGAGAAATCTACATAAGTGGTGTCTACGCAAAGCTTAGTATGGAGTTCTCTACTTAGCCAAATCTTTCGCAGAGTATTCTACGTGATGTCCACGAGAGAAGGAGAAACTTACTCATCGACTAAGTTTTAGTACGGAGGACACGTACTCAGTATGGATTTTCAATAATTAGCCAAATTTCTAAAATTTTTGGTGGATCATACTGACTTGTTAAAGAAAATCAAGTTTCGGTTTCAACACTTAGAAGATTTAGAATGGCGGATGCGGAATTAATCTTAGTTCCAACTCTTAGTTTAGAAACTGACTCTTAGTCAGTATGGAAGTACAAAAGGTGGGGATTGGGATTCAAATTCCAATATGTATCTTTTTGGATACGATGCATTAAATGATCAACATGAGGCAATGAATCTGCGCATGCCACATGGAAAAGCACTCTTTCACGTCATATCAGTTGCATACGATTTCAACCGTCGGCTTTTCCCAACCATTGATCTAGCGTTTGTTGACCTACTCAAAATCGTCTGATCTGTATTGTTTTACCCTACTTATATCAATGAGGAACCGACGGTCAAGACTTTATTACTCTTACCATTATCATCCCCCCTGAAAACCTTCAAGCATTAATATTTCTGGAAATTCTCTCGCCTTCAATCTCTCGACAAATATTCCTTGATTGATTACCAATCATTGACACTTATTCATGGCACCGAAGAAGACAAAGACATCGCAGGAGCCAGCCTAAGAAACATCCACATCAGGTCAAGAAGAACAGCAACCGGTCGTTTACATTGATCGACCATATTCTGAAGTTGTTAAACTCTTTCATTCTGATCCCAAGAAGCTTTCACCAGAGCAGAGGAGGGTTGCCCAAGTAACAAAGGAGAAAATCTTGAATATGGCCGATTTGAAGGAAGCTTTCCCTAATATTAAGCTGCTAGGTCAAAAACTAATCATGGAGAGGATAGTTTACTATTTACGAGCTCGAACGACGAGGTTTCATCCATTTTTGGTGGCAGAATTTTATTCTAATGCTGTGATAGATGATAGCAAGAAGTTCGTCACCACACAGGTAGCCGAAACTGAAATTGTTGTTACACCGTGATTGCTCAAGAAAGTTTTCCATATGAGGAATAGACGACCCAAAGTCCATCTTTATCGATAGGGGGTCGATACCCAGAAGCTCAGGGAAATCATGGAGGGGTACTGGACTGACTGGAAGCTTGATGAGGTTACCACCTCATGGAAGATGAACCACAAAACCAACGAGCCTGATCCCTTCTACAAATTCCTCGCAGACATTGTTATTAGGATGTTGCAATGCGAAATGGGCTCATTTTCTGAGATGAGCAAGAAGAAGTATTCTCTTCTAATGGCCATCGATGACAAAGTCAAAGGGAACTGGGCTGAGTTTTTCTTTGAACGATTTTTGGATTATGTTGGCCGAACGACAACAATCGAGGAGAAGGGGCAATTCTCACAGGTGTCGGGTTTGGACTTAAGTTCAGTTTTATGCTGGAAAGGGCGCTACCAGTAGTGGATGATGGTGAATTGCTGATCCCTCACCGACTTCATCCCAACTAAGTCTGAGGTTGGTGAGCCCAGTAAGACTGATGATGAAGATGACGATGGAGGAGAAGGCGGTGACCAAGAAGTTTAGTCTGCTGTTCAGCAAGACAAAATCTTGCGGAAGGTCATGGAAGACCTTCCTCAACTGACCAAGCTTGGGGAGGAGCCATCACATCCAAAGAAGAAAAGGAGGAGGCTGATAAAGCAGTTCGGTGATGAGGAGACATCACAGCAAGTTCAGGGACCTCAACTCTATGAAAGACGCATCCTTGTCAATATTCCAAGGAAGCCTCGGACAAAGCAAGTCCAACCTCTTATCCGGAAGAAGAGGACACGAGAAGAGGAAGTACCTGGGAAAGGCAAGGAGAAGGTGGCAGAATCCCCTACAAAGCGAAAGATCATTTTTCAGGAACCAGAACTTGAGATTTTAGATTCTGTAAACATCCCATTTCTCTCTGAGGCTCCTGAAGCAAATTCATTTGAAACTCTGTGCCAGGAAGCTGATGGTGGTGACAGACATCCCGATTGTCAACATCCCCAACCAGAGCAGACTAAACAATCTCTTGTACAAGTTTTGGTAGATCCGGAACCTGAAGAAGAAGGGGCGACCGACCCAAAACAACCGGCAGAAAGAAGAAGAGAGGATAAGGAAGCTGAGGACAGATTTGTTCATTCGGAGGAGATGGATGAGGAGATCGAAGAAAAGTAACCTCCTCACCAAACTGATTCCCAACATGTACCCGAGAAGGATGTGGTGGTACATTTTGAGGAAATTGTACTCGAAATTTTGCACGAAGCCGCAGAACAGGCCAGGAAGGGCCAGGAGGAACAGGGAGAAAGTGAGCGTACAATCACCCCAGCAAAACTGACGGAACAGGCAAGTGAGATTGAATCTGAGACTGCTCACAAGCTTGAAACTAAGAAGGAGCCTATCACTAAGGATGATCAGGAACAAGAGCAAGAAATGCATACCAAGCCAGAGCCTGAGATGGAAAGAGATTCTAGAAAGGGGAAGGGTCCTGAGGTCGAGCATGGGGAGACTTCTACCCGAGCTAACTATCTAAATCAGCTTCAGGCTAAGTCAGCTCATGCTGAGGATTCTCATGGAGGATAAAGAAAGAGATGATGTAATGAGCATTTCTTCAGATGAAACCTCTATCTGAACTCCTGATGACGATGAGGTGCGACGGTTCCAACTTGAAGAAGAAGTTAATTATGAGCAAGACATGCATGGAGTCTCGAGACCCCACCCTAGGGATACCAGAGTTGACAAGGAGCTGGCCACTGAGACCAGTCAGATCCCAGAATACAAGATTTTGTTTAGAGGAGTACCACATCCTGAGTCTGATTCTTTACGACTAAGGATCTGGTGTCCACCAATATCGAGATCTGACACAGGGGATACCAAGCTTATCCCCTGGGCTACTGAAATATCACAGAGGATAGAGCGAAGGGTCACCGAGGAAATCAATCTGCTATATCCTGACATCTTGTTCGAAAACAGCATTCCTTGTGATAGACTGAGAAGGGAATTCAGAAGGTGGAGAAGATTCGATCTAGCCAGGTACGAGCTGAATACTGAAGATCTATCAATCATGATGGCTAGGTTGGGGCTAACCTTTTGGAGATCAGAGGAGGTCTGGGCAGATGAATGGAGTGCCCAGATTGGGAGAAGGCAGATGACTGAAGAGGATGCAAGGCTGAGGATGCTGACCATCCGCGCCTACCTAGCTGAAACTCACAAACCACTCAACTCTCAGTTGGATGCTCATAGGCTACCTCCTCCAAACTATCAGTTTGTATCTGAGGCACTCATTTCAGTCGCTCCTATCTCTCAGGTACCACCTCCTGTGCTGACTCTGGATGATTATCGCAATATTGTGATTACGCGGAGAAATAAGGTGGAGAAGCTCACTCAGCAACTACGAGTGATGGAGGTTGAGGTTGAGCAAATCAAGGAGGATCTTGCTGTTGCCAAGAAGGAGTTGGCCGAGGCTGAGGAAGAATGTAAAGAAATGGAGCAAGCCTTGATTTTATCTGAAGGGCTTACCGTTCAACAAACAGCCGAGAGAGCGGCTCAGTTGATCAACGCCATCACCTCAGGCAGTGAAAGCTTAGCTCATACTGTGAACGTGATCCAGAGGAGAAAAGAAATCCTAAGGAATATAGAGATTAGGCGTAAGAAAGAGGAAGAGAGGCGCAAGGCCGATGAAGAAGCTCGCCTACAACAAGAAGCTGAACAAACGCGCAAAGAAGAAGAAGATGAACTCCAGAGGCAACACGCCGAGGCAGAACTGAATAGGCTTGCTGAGGAAGAAAAGATAAGGCAAGAGGAAGAGAGGCGCAAGGCTGCTGAAGAGCTTGCCAGACTGGAAGGAGAGAGAGCCCGACTTCTTGCTGTGGTGACCACTGTGCCTGAATCCTCAATTCAAATCTCTGGGAGTGATGTTGTGTATATAACCGTACTGAATCAAATGAAAGCTACCTTTCAAGATTAGATTGATAATCTTGCTGCAAGATTTGAAAAGAAGCACGAGGAATACAAAGAGAACCAAGCTTAGTCAGACTTCGACAAATACTTGCTAAGTAAAAGTTAGTACGAGGATGCTCATACTTGGATCCCTCGGACTGAAGCTTAGTCTGACACAAAGTTAATGTGACGTACACTGTCATAGCAGAGCAGAGTAGAGCAGAGCAGACCTAATCTATGGGCTATGATTAGACGACATTCTCCATGTCTCTAATGACTAGTTCTAGTGTCTAATGGGCAGATTTTTAAACGCCCAAGTATTCTCTCCTATAAATAGGAGTCAACCTCGACAGAAAGAGGTTAACGAATTATAGAAGAGGAAGCTCTTAAAAGCTAAGCCGTTACTCTGCCATTTTCTCTACACAAGCTCATTGTTTACTCCGTGATTCTATTCAGGAGACTTGAGTTCCTGACTCAAGTTAATCATCTGTGCTAAGTGGTTCAAAGCTCGAGGCTAAGCTTAAAGCTTATGCCATCATCTTGGTGAATATAACTTTCCTAAAGTTATATTCATAGCAGTCAGTTCCTACTCTGGGATCTGATTATCACGGGCTTATGCCAACCTACTGAGTTGTGGGAATAAAAGTAAACATCCAACCACTAAGGAGAAGGCTGCGGGGTGTGTCCTCACTTCAACTTGAAGATTGAGGCCTACAAGGAGTTCCTAGGTGAGTGACCACAGCAGACCGAAGGACAGAGAGCCGGCGGGCTGTGCATAGATCGTAAGGAGGCTTTTATTTATACTTAGTGAATTTCCAGACCAAGTGTCTGAAGAGTGGACGTAGGATTCTGATTCCGAACCACTATAAAATATCTTGTGTTATTTACTGTTTTCATTTAAGTTTTCGCATACCTAGCTTCTCTGAACTTGTTTTGAACCTTCAATACTTGTCCAAGCATTGAAGTGTATATCCTGCGAAACTTACTTAAGATTTATTAAACCTAAGCTTAATTGTTTAGAAACCCTGAAATGAGTTCCAGTCAATTTAGGAGAACAAGTGCAACTCAAACTTACTTTCCGCTTCATATTACGTACTCTGATCACGAACCAACATTGATGATCAATACTCTAATTATATCGTCGACTTGATTCAAAAATGATTTTTAGTCAAAAATGGGTATTTCTTGAATGTATTTAATGTTTTGGGCATTTTTAAAACGTGTTTAGTTATTTTGGATATTAATAATATTTTCCACATTATAATAAATAATTATTATTTTAAAACTTAAATTAGAAAGAATTAGATAAATTATAAATTAGGTATTATTATTTAATTATTATAGTTTGTAATAATTATTTTATAAATATTTTTTTATAATATTTTTAATTCAATTGAAGATAAAACAACAAAATTAAAAAACCTAAAACTAAGGATGTGGCATTGGTTGGTTGGGTGGTGCACCACATCAAATCACTGCTCTATTCCACAATGATGCCTTAGTTGGTGTTTCACAGTATTAATTACTAATTTTAATAATTATTTTTACGAAAATAAAAATAAAATATAATACAATATACTCTAATTGATTTTTAAGAATAAAAATAAAAATTTTATTAATACACAAATTATGGTTATGAATTAATCAATTTTTATAATCAAGTTTTAGTTAAAAACTGAAAACTAATTACTAGAAAATATTATATACCTTAATTGGGTGGGATGAACCCTACAATCCACGGGATCCGTCACTTCTTCTTGCACCGCCGTCAACCCATGAGACCTGCGTCTGACCACCTAGCTTTTGACACAAGGCATCTAAGGACGATCTCCACTCGAAAATCTAGATTTGGTTAGTAAGCATTGTATTGAATTCATTCTAGGGAGTGAACCTAGAAGAAATTCGTATGTTTTGTTATATTTGGTTTCTAGTGTAAACTTGTTTTATCATAGTGAAATCATTTTTGCCATGAGGCACTTAGGAATAAACCTAGATGTTGGGAAATTTGGCTAAGTTTCCTTTCCCCAGTAGCTACTTGTTTAGATTCTAGTTTTGGTGTTTTGGTGGATCAAATCCTAAGTCCTACCAGCGTCAGTTTGTCTCT
>JAPKLW010004099.1:0-30752 GCA_026898455.1 Plectranthus barbatus
AAAAAAAAAAAAAAAATTAAAAAAAATATGGACAAAAATGAGAGTTTCAAAATGCATGGCTCCTTTTAAAGATCAAAGCCTTTTTTAAAGATTTCTAAGATCTAAGGGTGAAGTATTATTGATTGTGTGATTTATTGGGGTATCATTCAAAAATTGCAATATTACAATTAAATGCATTAATTGAACTTTTTAGACGAAACATGAAAACTAGTCATCGATTAATTCAATATTTGAATTTTAAATCTTTAAAAGTTTGAGACATAAATGATAAACCCCACCCAAGAATATAATCAATTGTGGAGATTAATCTTTGAATAAAAAGGAAAAAAAAATGATGTGGAAATAGGAAAAGTTCCGCCGCCCCAACCTCAAGATGGTGACACTTTTCCGCTGGTCTTTTTCATCAAATGAATTAAATAATTCACCCTATTTAACTCATTACAATAGGTTTAACATTAATAGGCAGTAGTTTTGGACCAAATTCATTTAAAATTTAAAAAAACAAACTCTCCGATGAGACATTGTCAACATTTTTATTTTTATTGTGAGACGAATATAATAATATATTTTAATATATTGAAATAATGTATTCCTTCTACCCCACTTAAATTGTCTCTATTTTTTTTCGTATATCTCATTTAATTGTCTACTTATAAAAAATGAAAAGTTAATACACATTCACTAATAAAATATTAATTTTTTATATCTTTACTCGCATTAGTTATCGTACCCGGTCAAAGTAGACTAATAGCCAGGGCCGGTGGGAGTATTTCGTTATTGCAAATGATATATTTCTTTGTTGCAATTAGTGTAATTTTTTAGAGTTAAGAAAATAATATATAAAAAAAATGAAACAATGTATTTATCTTATTGAAATGATGTATTAAGGTCCGTTTCACAATAGAAAAATAATGAGACCGTCTCTTAGAAGACCAACTCAAAAAATTGATTTTGTATCATTTTCCTTAATCTTTTATGCCTCAACAATACCAAAATATAATATCCCATAACCTGAACATAATATTAGATGTTATTAAATTTGTTTATTCCACTACAACTACAACTATTCAAGTTCTATTAAAAAAAAAAAAGTTTGTGTATATGCAAAAGGATAATAATTATGAGGTTTTGCTGGGTTAGAAGCAATATATTGCGAGCACGGAAGTTCATAACCATACATCACATCAATTACTCTCATGAAATAAAAACAAATATTAAAAGTTTAAATGAATGAATCATAACATTTTCAACACATACTTTAGCTGATAATTCTCCACTCTCAGTCCACGTATTAATATTGGCTTATTAATATAAAGACATATAAGGGGGCAAATTAATTTAATGTTGCACCGTCCGACTCAAATTTAATTGGGCTAAATCAAATAAGCCCTAGTAGAATTAACGATGATCAGAATATGAAGGCCCACGACAAGTAAGGAGCCGGACCCGAATCCGATGGTTATGCGGCCTCCAACGAGACAGGAGCTCTAAGCAAGATCCTGCTCACGACCTGGAACTATGGAGCTATGATCCACGACCTGCCTGGAAAGTTGAGGAGTTAAGCATCAAGCCGCGCATAATTCAGAGCCTCCAAAGGAATCGGAATACCCCAGATTCAACGCATAACCTACTGGGGAGAGGTAAAAAAGATCAGAGTTCGGCCGCGGATAATTCAAAGGACCATTGAGAAATTCTAACTGAACAAGGCCTCCGAAAGGACGCAGCCGCCAACGTCCAACCACGACCTCTGATAAAACTGGAACTGCCTCCTGAATCTTCATGGCTGTAAGGGCTCCTCTTGGATTATAAAAGAGGAGTCCATAGGTTATTTTTAACACAATTTTTCCCTCTATTACACTTGTCGTGATTCACACTTTATAATAAAATTATATTATTTCATTATTTTTAAAACTATTTTCTTTCTTATTTTCTTATAAATTATGAGGATTCTTATTTTATCACAAATCAAACTTGGCACCCTTAAAAAAAAAAAAAAAAACTAGAATGTAATTTTAAAACAGTGGTTATTTCATTAATGAAATAATCCAATAATGCATTTAAAAAAAAAACAAATAGGAATTGGGTAGCAATTATCCACATAAGGGGCGGCAGAGGATGACAATTTTTTTTTGGTTTGGTCGGTTTTCGATTCTCATCGCATTTTAAAGGTGCAAGTCCTTTCATATTTTTTTTTATTTAAAAACAAATCTAAAAAATTAAACAAAAAATAAATAAGTAAACCTAATGAATTGATACAAATTTCAGTTATTAGAAATTAAATTTAGAAGGCAATCTGTAATTGTAATGGATAAAACTAGTATGGCACCCACGCGATGCGTGGAACTATATTACATTATAATTAATTAATTATATTGGTTTACTTATATTTATAGAAATGTCTATTAAGCCCGAAGTTAATGGGTCAATCCGAATTGGTGAACTAAAATGCGGGTTGGGTAAAAAGCTTCAAATCCAAAATTAGATCTTAATAAATCATATGGATTAGATATAAATAAATCAATGGTTGATATACAATCAAGCAACAACTAAAATACAACCAAGCACTATTAAAATTAAGCAACGACCTAAACACAATCAAACAACATCCTAAACACAATCAAACAACTTTCTCATTTTCTCACAAGAAATTTTTTCTCACCGGATCCGCTCTCTCTCTCTCTATATATATATATATATATATATATACATATATATAATTTTGTTAACTTATTTCTAGTATTTCTTATTTCCTACAACACCCATTAAGTATAACATAATTCTCTTAACTTAATTATTACTCACCCTCAAATCAAAAAATACCTTCTTTCTTCCCTACCACCACCGTCCGCTTGATTTGTCACTCCACTGATTATCAAACCTCCTCATTTTTCCTTTTCCACCACTTTTAGCCTCTCACTAAAATTTTCACCTAAGTGAAGAGCTACATTTAATTTTATCATCTTTACTTACATTAGTTGATATATAATGATTGATGTATTCTTTTCAAACTATAATTGAACAATGTTTTATCCATTTATTACTTGTTTTTGCGAAGATATTGTTATTTGATGTTTATTATTTATATGTGTTCATCTTTTTCTTTTTTATTTTAATTTAGGGATTGTTAAAATATTTTAATAAAAATTGAATAAAAATAAACTTATAAATCTCGTCAGCCGAACGGATCAGTCCGAAAATTTATGGTTTAACCCGAACAAAATAAGATGTGAATAAAATTACCCTGATTTAGTTAGTCGGAATAGGACATGACAATATACAAAATCTTAGTAATTCTTGGTTACATCAGTCATTAATGGTCGTGTCTTTTATTTTTTTTAGTTTTCTGAACTTATATACTTAATAAAGAAAATTAGTAAATATTTTAATTTATTAAATAATAAATTTAATAATAGTTCTTATGAAATAAATAGTACTTCTCACTATTATGGTGAACTCCGATTAACAATATGTACTACTTTTTTATAAACAAAATACGAAAACCGATAAAGAAGAATCCTAACCTACAAAAATAGTAACTATAATAAATCATAATCATTTCAAATGAGTTAAAATTTAATGAATTCATATTTATATATTGGTGATTTTATGTTGCTTTTTATAGCCTAAATATAAATTATTTAACCATATTTTAAACTACAAATATACTTTGTTAAAATTTGAGGTATGATTTTAATATTTTAAACAAAACACAAAAATACTTAATGTTAAATATTATTCGAAAGGTTGGACATTCATAACAACATGCATTGGAAAAATAATAAAAATTAAATTAAAAATAAACTGTGCATAAAAAGTACTTTTTCACATGTTTATAATATTTTATTTAAAGCGCATAGAATTTACAATACAAAAATAAAAAAATTCGAACTCTGAAAACCTTCCCTCATCACACAACTTTAATCGGCTGCAGCTATTCAAACTAAAACCAACAAACACCTAGACTAATTCAATACCTTATAACTCGAGTATAAATTAATCGTAGGACAACTCAATCTGGAGAATAATCCGTTTTGCACAATCAATTTTAAAAGTAGTAGGAAATTAAGCTAGAAAAAAAAAACTTTCCTTCCTCTATAATGAAGTACACCGGTTCACCCAAGTTTCTTCAGTTATCACTCCATGGCCTGTTTCTTCCGTTATCACACCATTTGCACAATCACTTAGACGCAGCTTATTATTGGAGAATCACACACATTCTCCTCTTATTTAATTGTACCACATGGATGAAAAAACTACATAAACACTAAAAAAAATAGAAGAAATGGGCTATACCGTTTAGAATTTGTACATCAAAAGTTATGCATAATAATAAAAGGTTTAAAATATAATTACAATTGGTGTGCTAAATGAACAATAAAAAATAAAAAAACAAAAAATTAGTAAAATATAAATGAAGATATTACAACAAAAAAAAAACATTTTATACAATATAAAATAGTATATAAATAAATTACTTATAATATGCTAATCTACTTTTTCATTGTAGTTATACTACAATTAAACTAAAATTGCCTCTGTTTGTAGCAAATTGTTTAAGAAAAATAAAGCTACATAAAAAATTAAAATAAACAAAACAAATTACTTCACATCTTGATTCCCATATAGCATTATCATCTTATTGAATCAAATAATGAATTTTTTTGCATGATTTGGGCAAATGAATGCGAGAAGCCAATACCTCTTGAAAGTGAGGAAAGAATGAATTTTGATTTTCATTATTTGTTTATATTTATAGGGCTTTAAGAGTTCTATAATAGTAATATTTAATTTAATAAAGGTTGAAATTTATGTCCACAATTTATATCTAAATTAGCGCTAAAGTGATTTATATCCATAATTTGTATCTAAATTAGCCTTCAATTGTATAAAGATTGCATATTAATAAATATTTACCTTAATTTAAAATATATTTCCGAAAGCTTTTCTTTGGCATAAAACAATTGGTATATATGTAAATTATAAATCTAATTTAATTTGATAGTACATTTTTTCCTAAAGTAAAGATTTATGCATGTATAGGAAAATAATAATTAAAGTAAAATCAATCTAATTGATTTATAGATATTTCCTTAAAATATATAGATTAATTATAAGGAAATAATAATTAAGGAAAAATAAATCTAATTGATTTATACATATTTTCCTATAATATAAGATTTATTTTGTGCACCCCTAACCTAATCTCCTTATAAAATGGGATTAAAATTATACTCCCTCCCTTCCGATTATATAGTCCAGGTTATTATTTTAGGTTATTTTAATTATATAGTCCACTTTCTATATTTAGTATTGTTTTTATATGATCATTTACCATTACATCCCTGAATAATATTGGAAAATGAGAATATTAAATGTAATATTATGAAAATGAGAGGTTAATTAATGCTTTAAATAAGGGTAATGTTAAAAATTTGTTTAAATATTAAATAATTTTTGACAAACGTGCAAGATCAAAGTGGACTATATAATTGGAACGGAGGGAGTATTTATTTGTATTATAATAATCAGTTTATCCATGGGGAATAAATATTTCCACATATATAATTATAATTGTACGAAAATTCCCCATTCAATCAAATTAGGAAATGATTATTAACTATGACTAATTTCGGAAAATGGATCTAATTAAAATTGATACATTTTCGTTAAAGTTTAAAACTGACTAATGTTATGGAAACAATAATTAAAGTAAAATTATCCTTATTAATTTATACATATTTCCTTTAAACTATATAAGTTAATTTTAGGTCATTAATAATTAAGGAAAAATCAATCAAATGAATTTCTAATTGATTTATATATATTTCCCTAAAATATATAGATTGATTATAGGATTTAATTTGTGTTCCCCTAGTTTCTTATAATCTGAAATTATAATTACAATTATTTTTATTATAATAATTCAAAATTCATTTAATGTAATTATGCTTCACATATCATTAGTTGTAGATTGTTAATTACATTTATTAAAGTAGTACTTTTATTATCCATAAAATCCACATTAAAATATTGGAGCATAAGTTTGGGGTTGAATAAAAAACAACTGATTAAGGTAATACTAATTCACTAAAATGAATTTAATTTATTTTAAGACATATTTGCCTAAAGAAATTGACGTATGCTATGAAAACTAATAATAGAAATAAAATCAATCTAATTTATTTCTAATTCATTTTTACATATTTACCTAAAATATGTAGATTAATAATTAAGAAAAGATAATATAATTGATTTACACATATTTTTTAAAAGTCTTTCCTAAAAAAATGATGAAAATTCATAGTGAAATAAATTTAGAAGGTTTCACACATAATTAATTAACTGAAGTGTTAAATTAATTGAACAATTAATGTAAGTGAATACTTCCATATATTGTCTGCGGTATTGTTTTAATATATATATAGACTAGTATTGCACCCACGCGATGCGTGGAAAATTTTAATTATTTATATTAAAATAATGTTGCTTTGATATTTTTTATAAGCCAATGATATGTATTATTATATGTGTATATCATAAACTTGTATGATACTATATACGACATAAATTAATATACTCCCTCCGTCCCATTGAAGTAGTCTCATTTCCCATTTTTGTTTGTCCCATAAATTAGTCCCATTTTCCTAAAATGTCAAATTTTTTCACACTCACCAATAAAATATTAATTCCACTACACTCACAACCCTTAATCTCCGTGCCGAAAAGAAATGAGACTACTCTAATGGGACCGAGGGAGTATTATTTATATGGGGATTGATCAATGAGAATGTCTTTTATAAAAACAAATATGATTAAATTTCAGTCTTTCAAAACTTGATAAATCGTTCAAGAGTTAATAAATTTCGTGTCATTTTAGTTTAATTAACTTAAATTCATTATTGAATAATTAAATTTTTTCTTTCATTTTAACTAATATTATATGCATTTTATAACTACCATATATTCATTATCTAAAAAAACTATGAATCTATGCATTATATGTCTACCATATATGCATTTTATGTGCAATTTTACATTTTACAGAAATGAATAAATTGCATATAAACTACAAAATAATGCATATAAAACTATACTAAATTGCATATACACGATTTATTCACATTTCTCATTATAAACATCATTCTCACCTTATTCATGTCCTTTTTATGTAGTATTAATAGGGGCGACAATCTTCAACTCATCCATCAACCCAACACAAAGCTAACACGAAATGATGGATTGAGTCAACCCATTTAACATCCGGGTCAATATTGATGAATTTTATTTTATAATGTTTATATAGTTCTTTCTTGATATGGATGAATTTCATTTTATAATTTATCATTTTTAATGCTAAACAATGTTGAATGTTTATATATTTTGTATAAGTTTTAATATTTTATTGTTAAAAAATCTTGAACTTCAAATAATTTATTTCTCTCTTATTTTTTTAAAGCCAAAACAAAATTTTAAAGCAGATGTGATCATGCAATTTATTTCTCCCATAATTGATTAAATATTTAACCATGCTCATTGATGTATGCTTTGTACATATCTTCTGAGTTGATAATTACATTTAATATTTTAAATTAGTTCAATTAACTTTCATTATTATTATTATGTGAACGTTTTATAGCATACACAAAATATATGTGAAGAAGTAATTTAACTATTTGAATAATAATAAATAATCTCTTATTATTTTAAATGTTTATCAAAATCAACATTTTAAAACATAAAATAACAATTATTTCTACGAACATTTTGTTAAATTGTTATCAATTATTGTACTTAATATTATTTTTAATAATATTCTTATTATTTTAAAAAAAATAATATTTTAATAATAATTTAACTTAATATTTATTTTAGTTAATTAATTTATTTATTTTTAAATTTATTGAGATGTTTTTTAAAAATTGGTTTCAATCCAAGCATTTATCCAATTGTAATTATCCAGCCATTTAAAACGATGGGATTATAAAAATATATCAACAGCGACATACGTGGAGCGGAGCAAGCAAAGTGAGCGGTGAGCAAATCACTAAATTAATATAAATACTTGATGTATTTGTATATTCGTTGTAATTCATAATAAAAAGATTGAACTGCTTCTCCGCCGTGTATGTAGGCAAACCACGTAAATTTTGTGTTTGTATGCCAATATTGGGATGTAGGCAAACCACGTAAATCTTGTGTTTATATGCCAATATTGTCATCGATTTCAACAAAAACTGATTTTTATCTTCTTTAAACGAATCACTAAATTAATTTAATTGTATTATATGAATATAAAATTGCAAAAAACTAAAAAAAGCAAAATAAAAAAGGATTGAAGGGTAGAGAATTCATATAACAAACATTCTTCTCCATTAAAAGAAAGTATGGAATATGATGGATCATATAATGTATATTACAATTGATGTATTGAACTCGTATTGAAATGAAAAACTTCAAACAAATATGCATTCATTACTCTCTTATTTCCACTTTACAAAGTACTCGGTTCATTATTTGAATCTCAAAGCCAAATAATATAATCTACAACAATAACAAAAGAAAATAAGAGTTAACAAAAACAAAGAAACATAATTATATTTTTCTTTTGAGAGAAAATGGAGAACTAATGAGAATGAAAATGAGGGACTCATATTTATAGAGAAAATATTACTGTAGAGGTCAAGATTTTGATTATATTCTTCCATAATTAAAGGATTGTGTTTAATTTGATTACCAATTATTAGCTAATCAATTTTTATTTTCTTATGTTTCAAAACATAAAAATAAAAAGTATCATAACTAAATCTGTTTCGATTTCTTGCCATGTTCATTATATAATTTCCATGATACCATGTATTATATATTTGTTATTGTGATTAAGAATATCATGATTAAATCATGCGATTTCATGTCATCATTTATTAATTTATTACCATTAATATAAAGATTAGTTGTATTATTTACTTTTTAAATTTTTTGTGATTAGTTTTCTTTAGGACCATAAAAAAATGCACTCAATTTGATTTAATTTATTTATTGTATGATGAAAGTATTATAAAAAATCACATAATTTTTTCTCCCTATATTTTGAATTGATTAAATTGGTTTTTTAAATTAATATATTTTTTAAAATAAACTATTAAAATTTAATGACAATTATATTTTACTTATTTATATTAAATATCAATATACATGCCATGGAAAATAAAATTTGGAACATGTAATTTGGGTGTTATTATTTTTTGTGTGATTCTATATTCTATTTTGTGATAATATTCTCCTAGATTTGTGTTATTGCATAATTTATATTATTTTGTAAGATCTAAATATTTAATAAATAAATCTAGGTAAGTTAATTTATATAATTCAAGTATTTTAAAACGGTAGACCAAAATTATGTAATAAATATAAATTCATTTTCACGATAATTACTATTAAATATAGATAATTATTTGCTTAATTATTTACACCAAACTTATTTTATAATTGATATAAATTGAGTAATTGATTTAGTAAAAAAAAAAACAGTTAAAATCAATTAGATCTAAATTATGCATTTCTTTACTAATCCATTTATTTACCTAATTGTATATATTTATTTCCTTAATTATATTTGTGTAATATATAATTGATAAATTTAATCATAAATATTAATTATTTCCAAGAATATATAACATAATTTTGAATTAATTTATGTATTTTTATAGAAAGACTCACTTTTTGATTAATGAACTTATCACTTCAATTAATGAACAATTAATGCAACTCAAACCTACCATATTTTACATCCGGTATTGTTTTAATATATATATATATATATATATATATATATATATATATATATATATATAGATAGATATAGATAATATATTAGATATAAATATTCCCTAAAATATATAGATTAATTATAATATTTATTTGTGTACCCCAATTTCCATAAAGTTCACATTTTAATATTGAAGAATCCCTATAATGAATTTAATTCAATTTAAGATATATATATTTTCCTACAAAACATTGACGTGTATTCTTCTAAAATCAATCTAATTTATTTGTAATTCATTTATACATATTCTCCTAAAATATATAGATTAATAATTTAGGAAAAATCAATCTAATTAATTTCTACATATTTCCTGAAAAAATTGTGAAAATACAAAGTGAAATAAATATAGAATGTTTAACACAATAATTAATGAAGTGAGTAGTCCATTTAATGAACCATTAATGCAACTGAAATTTACCATATATTGCATCCGTTATTATTTTAATATATATATAGATATAGATGTTATTATCGATATCATTTTCTCATGGAATTGAATACTACTAGAAATATGGAGAATTGTCAATTCAGTATTAAAAAAAAAATAAAAAATTGTCAATTCGTATTTAGAGAATCCAACTCAACCAAGCTAAAAATCTGTTAAAATTTAAAATATTTTAGTCCGAAAATAATTTTACTAAATTTAAACAGATAAATTTGAAGTTTGATGGATTGTCCTGATTAATTTTATCAATTAAAATGTTGGGAATGAAGTATATAACTGAAACCCCAAATAAATAAAGACCATATAGACTAATGATTTTATCTAAGTAACCTCTCGCCATCAACGCTAAAAATTGGAGTATATTTGGAGGTTTGGTTTGATGCACCTAACTTCAATTCAATCATGCCCACCATCCATTTTTGTTGACCAAAACTCTACCAAAATGAAAAAAGATTTAAAAAGAAAAATCCACAACATTTTTGAGCAGGCCATAAAGATCTCCTCGTTTTGAGAATGGACCATGTCCAAGTCTACCTAACCCTATGTACAGTCCTTCATCCATGCAGAGGCGTGTTTGGATTGGTAAATTCAAACACAATTTACTCATGCTCAAATAAATTTTGGACCTACATAGATAGTTTTTCATATACAAGTTTCACCATTTCAATTACAAAAACAAAAAGAAATTAGGAAACAAATCATTATGTGCTCGAATCCTCATCTTACTTATATTTATCAACATAATACTAATAGTATTAAAATCATTGAAAAAAAAGGAAAAAATAATACTAATAATATTAAAAAGATAATTTAATTATTAATTTAACACTAAAATTATCATTCAAGATTGGAAACATTATTCATTAATATGAATTAAAATTTTAAAAATCTTTTATATTTACAAAAAATCGATAATTAAATTATATTATACTAGTATTGCACCCACGCGATGCGTGGAAACTTTAATCATTTATATTAAAGTAATTTTAAATTTAATATTTTATTTATATGTAAACAATATGAATGTTTAAACATAAAATTGTTTGATAGTATATATATCATAAATAGATATTTTTTATATGTAATATTATATTGATATTGTTTGGTTATTGATAGTGCATACTTCTTAGCGATTCGTTAAAGAATCATATTATTTTTATGTTTATGAGTTTATTTTCTCGCCCAAAATAATTTTATCATTTATGCTCATTTAAACGAAGCTCATGTTTCCTCTTTCACTATTATAATATTTGTTGGGGTCAAATTGAGGGGCGGATGTAGACTTAAAGATCCGTGGGGCTTGAATACATCTAGTAGGATTGTGCTTTTATTTTATTTTAACAATTTAACTATAAAAAAAACCCTAAACTCGTGGGGGGCCGAGTCGGGCCGACCCCGTGAGTCTATGTGTAGTAGTGCCCCTATTAAAATCTGTAACTTAGCCAAGATGATTAAAGCCCACAAGCTACAACTCAAGCGCGGCCCGATACTGACTATCCATACGATGCATGGGCTAGTCGTCAATCGATTCTGGTCACCACCTCAGATTAGATGACCATCGGACTCAAGGCAAAGCGAAGTTATATCCCTACCAAACACACCACTGGCACTTAAAGTTTCTGCAATAAGGCCCTAACAACGGATACGCCTTGCGGATCCCAAACGTGGTACGATCGCCTTGTCACTTCTCTATAGCCACTGTTGCATCTCCATAAAAATATTGGATCACCCAATTATTTTTTTCAATTTTAATAATATAAGTGATCCGATATTTTTATAGATAGCCCCTTTCATTTTAAGTTGTGAGAAGAAAAATGAGTCGAAAATTAGGTTAAAGGGGTTGAAAATGTGGATGAACATAAAACATTTTCAATTTTACTCAGTTTTGTATTATATATATATATATATATATATATATATATATATATATATATATATAAATCTAATCGAGACCCCCTATAAAGGATTTCTGGATCCGCCATTGGCCACTACTATCTAACGCTTAAAAAACTCTGAGAATTGACTTTTACTCACAAATATGGGGATGAAGTGATAGTTTTCGACAATTAAAACATAAGTAATCACCACGAGCAAACAAATTCATTACTTGTGATTAGCGCTGACGGGCGTACAATCATCACATCCCTAGTCTATCACTATGTCTCCAATAAAATACACTTTACAAACACTTATAAAGGGTCAATTTTGAGCAACATATAGAAACTTTGTCAAAATTATTTCTCTATATTGTTTCTTCTGAGATCTGCAAATGCTAGAAGTTCATAATTCTCATCTTAAACACACACCTCACCATTAACATCTCTGCTAGATCCAAAAGGTTCCTTAACGATCTGTATCAAAAAACCCCAACAACATCAATCTTTCAACTTAGTTTATTTCATTATCATCTCAACTTTCTTTCAACTTTATTTATTTCATTATTTTTTCTATTTTCTTTCGTGTGACCCTCAATTTATTTAATTTTTAATAAAAAAAATCATAATTTTAAATTTTTTATTTACACATTCTAAGTGTACATAAATATGACAATATTTTATATTCATTTTCGTAATGTATCAAAATGTTTGTTTCCTTATTATATAAGTGATAATTATAAGTTGATAATCATGTAAATAATAGAGTGGAAAATTCAAAATACCAATTTAGCCTATTGACATATCAAAAATACCCACTTCTTATAACTCATATCAAAAATACCAAAAAGTACAATTTTCTGTCAAAATCAGACATTCAGGTGTCCTTTTTTATAACAAAAATAAATTTTGAATATAAAATTCCATTTTAAAATAAATAAAAAATCTGATCCAGGTCTGAATCGGGTCCGAAACTGACCCGATTCAGACCTGGAACTGACCCCATTAAAAAAAATTCAAATTTTTTTTTAATAAATGGGGTCTGTTCCAGGTCTGAATTGGGTCGGTTCCGGACCCGATTCAGACCTGAAACAGACCCCATTAAAAAAGTACACCTTTTGGCAGAAAATTGTACTTTTTGGTATTTTTGATATGTGTTATAAGAAATTGGTATTTTTGTGATGTGTTTTATAAAAATGAGTATTTAAAAATATTTCCACTAAATAATATTTCTTTAATAAAAATCGCGGACTCTATCTAATTTATATTATTATACACTATTGTGTTTGTGACCATTATGCAACTTTATTTAATACTTTTAGTTATTATATTATTTAATAATAAGTTACGCTAAGATTTTTAATTTATTTCGAATGATCATGTTTGCAGCGACTTCGCATGCTTTGATCAATTATTTCATCTAATGATGTTTGTAATCTAAATTCTTATTATTTAAAATTATTAATAAATCAATATTTAAACAAACTAAGTCAAAAAATAAGATTGCTATTGTTTTTACAACTATTTTATGATTTCGTTTATTTTTTTTGTTTTACTTAATATAACATACTGTTAATTTGTTAATAAATTTTTTATATTTTAAATAACTTTTTTCCTTGATTTAATTAAACTTGAGAAGTGTATTATAATTCTATAAAAATTTCTTCAACTAAAGTATTGTCTATCAATTTTCATATCCATTTTTTCTGAAAAAGAATTGTTAAATTAATTTATCTGTACCATATAAATAAAAAATTTGCATGAAAATTCAAAAAGCAAAATAAAAATACTGAAGAGTAGAGAATTCATATAACAAAAGTTCTACTCCATAATAAGAAAAAAATGAAATATGATGAACATACAATGTAAATTACAATTTGTAAATGGATCTCGCATTGAAATGTGAAATTTCGAGCCAATACACATTCGTCTGTTTCTATTTTCCTCCGTACAATCATTATTTGAACTTCAATTTGAAGCCAAATAATATGGAGTACAATAATAAAAAAAAAAAAGGAGTGAGAGAGAGACTAAACTAAACAAAACAAATATGCAAAATTATATTTCTCATTTGAGAGGAAATTGAGAATGATGAAATAGTAAATCGAGAACTCATATTTATAGTGAAAATATAACAATAAAATTTTCAAGATTTGATCATATTCTACCACGATTTAAGGATTATGTTTAATTTGAATATTGCCATGTAAATCATGATGAAATTACTTCATTGATTAATAAAATCATGTACTCAATCTATATTTATACTTATAAAATCAACTAAATTGAGAATATTAATGATCAAATCAATTATAATCACCTCATTATTATTTGAGCTGGTGATTTTAAATTGATTAATTATCTAAAACTTATAAATCTACTTAAATATTGAGTACTAATAATCCTAATATATTACTACGGCTTCTTTCCAATTCCATATCTATCATTCACAAATTAAACACAAATGAGATGCATTTAATATAAAGTCATTTAGGAATAATTGATTAATGTGTACACTAATTCCCTAAAAATCTGATTCAATTTGGTACATATTTCCCTAAAGTTGAAAATTGGTGTATGTTACGGAAAATAACAATTAAAATATTAATTGATTAATTAATGTATACATATTTTCCTAAATTATAGAGATTAATTATAGAATATTATTAATTACGGAAAAAAAACAATCTAATTGATTTATACATGTTTCCCAATATATAGTTAAAATCTCACTTATTTAATTTTTTGAAAAATTATTGAAAACTCAAGGGATATTGAAATAATTATAAAATATTTTACAAAATAATTAATGAAATGAGAAGTTAAATTATTGAATAAATATATATATATATATATATATATATATATATATATAAATAATTCCCTAAAATATATAGATTAATTATAGGGGAATCATAATTAAGGAAAAATCATTTTAATTGATTTATACATGTTTAGCTAAAATATATAGATTGATTATAAGATTTAATTTGTGTATCTCTAATTTTTATCAAGTTCACATTTTAGTATAGCAGCATTTCTATAAAGAATTTAATTCAATTAAAAATATATGTATATATATATATTTCCCTACAAAACATTGACGCATATTCTTCTAAAATCAATCTAATTTATTTGTAATTCATTTATACATATTCTCCTAATATATATATATATATATATATATATATATATATTAATAATTTAGGAAAAGTCAATGTAATTAATTTATGCATATTTCCTGAAAAAAATATGAAATTCAAAGTGAAATAAATATAGAATGTTTAACACAATAATTAATGAAGTGTAGTCTATTTAATGAACCATTAATGCAACTGAAACTTACCTTAAATTGTCTCCGGTATTGTTTTAATATATATATAGATATTATGAATGGAAAATAAATACTATATATAAAAATTCTATGTGCCAGGATTAGGAAGCCCATGGTGTGGTAGAGTTTTACCCTAAACAAAGGAGGCGATTTACAGATATCCAAACAGCATCTTCCAGCCGTCAATTCAGATCCAGACCAAGTTAGCTGTTCAATCCAAACCAAATCCAGCCGTTAGATCTAAATTGCAAGTGGGACCCACACCCCCACCGCGTATCCAATGGGCCTACTAGTCCCAGATCTACGGCTACCATCCATCTCCGCACACATCAACGGCTCAGATTCGGTATCGACAAATTCAATGCCACACGTTGAATCCACCCTAGATCCGTCATACTTCCTCTTTTATTCTCTCGCCAGCCGACTTCGCAAAACCTCTCTCTCTCTCCTCTCTCTCTCTCTATCATAATTCAGACCTGGTTTCTTCGACCAGGTACCCTGAACTCCTAGAGGAGAGGTGATTCCTTGCGGAGTGGACATGAACGGTGGAGATTTGAATCAGCAGCAACAGCAGCAGCAGCAGATGCAGCACCAGCAATGGGTGGCGATGCAGCAGTACCAGCATCAGTGGATGGCGATGCAGTATCCTTCCGTCGCGATGCAGCAGCACATGATGTATAATCAGCCTTACGTCCCTTACTACCATCCCCAACAGCAGCAGCAGTATCAGCAGCAACCGCCACCGACGCAGAAGCAGAATAATCAGATTCAGAGCGCGGAAGATAACAAAACGATCTGGATTGGAGATCTCCAGCAGTGGATGGATGAAAGTTATCTCCAGTCATGCTTTTCTCAAACTGGAGAGGTAATTAAAGCTTTCCTTTTGTTTTATTTCTGATATTTGTTGTGAGACTTGTTGCCTGTTCGTGTCAGTTTATTGTGTTACTTATTCGATTCTCAGCATTGTGTACTTTGTTGATTTGTATGGAAGTAGCTTTGCTGAAGAGAATTATGTGTTTTTGTTAGGTATTTTACGTGATCAGTGCTCTTTTACCTTTGACATGAAAACTGAATTTGAATCTTTTAAGGAAAACAAAGCATAAAAATCTGTACTTTATGTCACACTTCGTGAAGCATTGATGGAATTCGGTAATATGTGGAGATCGCGGGCCTGGAAAGCGTAGGTATTCAGAGAGTATTAAATAATAATTGTCGGAGTTAAATATGTAAATGCTTCACAAATTAACAACGAACATGCTAAGTAATTTTTAAAAAGAAAGCATATTTAAGTCTATGAGAGCTTTGAGCCTTCCGGATCGTACAAAGTCTTCTGCGATAGGTCTAGGAAAAAAACAATTAAAATTTCTTTTAGACTTGAGATCACGACGCAGATACTGAGTTGAACTTCCATTTTATGTTATCTGATGCAAGAAATATGTTGTGGAGGCACTAAGATCATGTCCCGACACTGAATAATATTAAGCCCATTAAGAGTTTAAGATGCATAATAATGTCCATGACATGTACTAGGCCAAAAACTTGGATAAGTAACTGCTGCTTTCAATATGTTTCCACTTGGTTTTAGTCATCTTCTCAGATTGTTTTATTCTTACAAACATATAGGACTGGAATTTTATCCAGTAGTTTGGAATGGCTGATATATCCCTTGAGTGGTATTAACTGATATCCATTGACATCAACTCTTTTGGCTCAAGACCTAGCATAGCAATTTTGATGCTTCCCGATCAATAATAAGATAATCATATACATTGCTATGATCTCATAATCCTACGTAAATGTGTGGAAAACTATAGCTTTGTATATATTTGCATTTTGTCTCTATCTACAGTAGCATCACATATCTTCACATGTAGGTTGTTTCGGCCAAGATAATTCGCAATAAGCAGACAGGTCAATCTGAAAGATATGGATTCATTGAGTTCAATTCTCATGCTATAGCAGAGAAAGTTCTTCAGACCTACAATGCAGCCACCATGCCAAATACAGAGCAACCCTTCCGCTTAAACTGGGCAGCCTTTAGCACAGGTGATAGGCGCCCTGAGACTGGTTCTGACTTGTCAATCTTTGTTGGTGATTTGGCTTCTGATGTTACGGACGCAATGTTGAATGATACCTTTGCCAGTAGATTTCCATCTGTCAAAGGTGCTAAAGTGGTGGTTGATGCAAATAGTGGTCGTTCAAAAGGTTATGGTTTTGTCAGGTTTGGGGATGAAAATGAGAGGACACGAGCCATGACCGAAATGAACGGTGTTTATTGTTCTAGCAGACCTATGCGAATTGGTGTTGCTACACCTAAGAAAACGTCACCACAACAACAACAGTATTCTTCCCAAGGTGCAAAATACAAATTTGGGTTATATTTTCTTTTATGATCTAATGGTAATTCTTGTTATCTGCTTAACAGATTACCCATAGCATGAAAAATCTCTAACCTAGTTTAAGTGGTCTTTTGATTAGCATGAATATGATTTTTTTCTTGGTTCAAGATATATTTGGTGTGATTTGATCTAGAGTTTGTAGTGTGATTCGCTTTAACATTCTGCATTCGAACTCTTGTTTTAGCTGTCGTATTGGCTGGTGGCGGTGGGTTTGCGAATGGCGTTGTGCCCCCAGGTCAGTCCGAGATCGACTCGTCTAACACTACAGTAAGTCCTGGTTCTCTTTGAGTGTTAGAAATAAAAAACTAAAGTATTTAGTTAACTTGTATCATTGTATATTACTTGTAGATATTTGTGGGAGGACTCGACTCTGATGTCACTGATGAAGAGCTGAGACAGTCTTTTATTCCATTTGGGGAGGTTCTCTCTGTAAAAATACCAGCTGGAAAGGGATGCGGCTTTGTTCAATTTGCAAACAGGTGAAATCTGATGTTTTTTCTGACAATAGATTGTATACAAATATCTGTCCTTAGTGAACTTATTGTTTGGTTAATTAAGTTCATTGATGCGCATCATACCTTCAGGATAGGCCGTATTCTAACTTTCAATTAAGAATTCTAAAAATAAGTAAATGGATTTGTTACCTGCAAGCTGCAGACTCTCACTTTTGAGTGGTTAATTTGATTAAAGTTATGCTTTCTTTTCTATTTTCTTTGTTTTTGAAATATTTTCATATTTGTAAAAGGAGAATCTTTATTTCCTATTCAGTTCTACTGGTCCAACTACATTAATGTGTATAGTTACATCTTATGTTGTTTAATATATCCTTGTGGATGGTGTTTAGTATGTTTAACTTTGGAAATCCTACATATATGAAGAAGGATAATCTTGATTATTGATAAGTACCTCTAATAGAAGTGGCGTATTGACCCTCGTCAATTCTCTATTCTGCAGAAGCAATGCAGAGGATGCTATTCAAAGACTAAATGGGTCTACTATTGGAAAGCAGACAGTTCGTCTTTCTTGGGGTCGAACTATGGGAAATAAGCAGGTTAGTCTTTCATCTATAATTCATGCTTTGTGATCGGTGTAGTCCAGTTATATTCTTGCTTTAGATTTACTCTGATTAGAATGAAAGCAAGTGGTGTCCTGCCATGACAAAAAAGAACTTCAAGCATGTAAAACCAATCAGTACCCTTGAAAAACTGTTCCAATAAGCAATTTGTAAGCTGAGTCAGGAAACAAATGATAAAACAGAACTCTGCTCGAACCAGTTCATGGTTACTTACAGTCAATTGTTTGTTGCATTCCCAAATTTGAGAACATTTCCCGAATATGTTCCCATCATATTGCTTCTCTCCTGTTGGGCAGTCGAGGATGGATGGCAATAATGGTCAGTGGAATGGCGCTTATTACGGAAGACAAGGTTACAACGGCTATGGATATGCTGGAGGGCCGTCGTATGGGCCACCGTCAAACGGCCATGGGAACCTCCAACAAGTCAACTAAATCTACTCTGCTGTGTGTTAGAGCTTATTTATATGAGAAAAATGTATCCAAAGCCAGATATCTGGGGAAAAAGAATTTTGTAGCTGGATTATATATTGCGTGAGACTTGACTATTCTTTTTCTTTTTGAACTTAAAGCTTGAGATTTTTACTTTAAACATTTAATGGCTCTAGTGTTTTCACATGCTCATGATTCATTCTTTGAGGCCCCATAATGATAAGCAGCAATTTGTTGTACGAGCTTGTAACAGGTCGATTGATGGCATTAAATTATGCCTTGATTGTCACAAATCCATGGAAAATCAAAATATGGTTTGTTTGATTATTTGATTTATATATTTCATATCCATTCTCCAAACACTTTTTCATCCCTGGAAATTTCCAAGAATGCCAATTCTATCAATTACTTAAAATTTGCATTTTCTAAATTAATACTACCTCCGTCCCGTTTAAATAGGCCCTTTTCATTTTGATACATTAATTTCGGAGCTAGTATTTAGTAGCTAATTGTGGTTAACAATAAAATTGGCAATTATAATTAACTTATTTAAGACTTAAACAAGTTAATTATGATTGCCAATTTTATTATTAACTACAATTAGCTACTAAATACTAGCTCCAAAATTAATGTATCAAAATGAAAAGGGCCTATTTAAACGGGACGGAGGGAGTATTTGTCATTGTCTATGTTGACAGACGAAAAGAAAGTCAGATACAAACTATAGTCTAAAAAGATGGATGGAAAACTCGTTTTTCGAATTCAAACCACATGTAAAGGCTTGCAATACACGACGATATACCATTTTGGAAGAAATGTCGCATCAAGATTGATTGCCAGCAAATAATAAAAAACGAGTAAAACCAATCAAAAGCAAGCTTTGATGATGCAATTCCAATGATCACCAACTAATGGGCACTGATACTGAATTATTATATTTATTTGAGAGGCATGTTGATTATGTGGTGAAATAAATAAACAAGCAATAACAAGATGGCCCCTATACTAGCTATTGTATTGTAGAAAGGCAAAGCAGTGCCTGTAGAAAGGAAGAATGCCATGACAGCAGAAGTGTAGAAGACATTGCTAACATGAAAGCTGCAATTCTCTTTCTTTGTCTCTTGTGTATTGCTGCCTATGCAGAGTGTTATGACCCTCTTGGGATGCGACGAAGGACAAGGACGAGGAGGAGATCAAGAAAATCTGTCAATCATTACACTGAGGATGATGTCTTATCAACTGAGCACTCACCTGTTTATGTAGCACCTCAGGATGGTCTCAAGGAAGCCGACAAGATCGTAGAGCTGCCCGGACAGCCAACTGTCAGATTTTCACAGTATTCAGGTTATGTGACTGTTGATCCTACTGCTGGTCGGGCCCTCTTCTACTATTTTGCAGAGGCTGATGATGCCTCCACTAAGCCTCTCGTGTTGTGGCTGAATGGAGGTGAGAATTTCCACTCTTTTTCATTGGGATATCATGTCATGAAGATTTTTATGTATACTCCTGGACTGCAGGACCTGGGTGTTCTTCAATAGGGGCTGGAGCAATGACAGAACTCGGACCGTTTCGTGTGAACCCAGATGGAAAAACATTGTGGTACAACGAGTATGCTTGGAACAATGGTGAGTGACTGATACAAATTTTCAGTGAGAGACTAGCTGATGAGAGATGAGTGATGAGTGATGATTGAAATTGTTGTGCAGTGGCGAATGTGATATTCTTGGAGTCTCCAGCTGGTGTGGGATTTTCGTATTCTAACAGATCATCAGATTATGTCACCGGTGACAAACAAACAGCAGCAGATTCTTACACCTTCCTAGTGAGTTGGTTAGAAAGATTCCCAGAATACAAAACCAGAGATTTCTACATGACCGGAGAGAGCTACGCCGGCCATTATGTGCCTCAGCTGGCTGATTTAATCCAACAACAAAACAAGATCACCAACCAAACTGTCATTAACTTGAAAGGCATTGCTGTAAGTTCATCTTCATTATTTCTACCCAAGAATGGGAAAACTCTGACATAAAATGCAAACATGGTAATTTCTCAGATTGGGAACGCTTATGTAGACCACAAGGATATGTTTGATGGCTTCTACGACCATTCCTGGGCTAGTGCAATAATTTCTGATGAAACTCACCAAGCAATTGTGGAAAACTGTAACTTCACTTCAGCGGCCACCGTATCAGATGTCTGCAACGACTACCAAGACAAAGCTGAAGAGGAGAGTGGGAACATCTTCGTCTATGACATATATGCACCGCTGTGTGGCTCCAATTCAACTGCTCCATCGGTATGATTATGATCATTTCCTATCAGTTAAATACAAAATCATAGCCTAGCTAGCTCTCATCTTGAATGAATGGTTGTTGTGAAGCAGCTATCTAGTTACGATCCATGCTCAGATGAATACGCGACAACTTATTTGAACACACCGGAGGTGCAGAAGGCTCTTCATGCTAACACCACTGGTCTTCCAGGGCCGTGGCAGGGTTGCAAGTATATATTATTCAAAACCTATATGTACGGTTATCTTTTTTAATCCAAATTAACAACCATATTGTATGGTTCAATTCTGTGTAGCTATCCTCTGCATGATGCGTGGCAGGATGAACCAGACACAGTTCTGCCAGTGATTCAGAAGCTGATGGGTAGTGGCATCCGCGTTTGGATCTACAGGTGAGTGCATGTGCATGTATTGACGTGAATGCGTGAAAACGGGACTTAAAAAAATGGATTGGAACTGCAGTGGAGATACAGACGGTATAATTCCAGTGACAGCAACAAGATACTCCATGGCCAAACTGGGGGCAGCAGTGAAGATTCCATGGTATCCGTGGGAGTTACAAGGCGAGGTAATAAGTGATAGACAGAGAAGCAAGCAGTTGTTTTGTTTGTCCTAAACATAGTTGTAAAAATCACTAGGCGCTAGTCGGGCGCTCAGGTGGGGCCTAGCGCCTAAGCGGTTTAGGCGGGGACTAGGCGTTTTCTAGGCGGTAATTAATCGGTAAGTTAAATTTAATATTTAATATACAAAATATATATTTATCAATAAATAAAGTGTAAGATTATATAAATTTTAATTATTTTTAAAAAAATATATATAAAAAGTAGGCTGCTCAAACTGATTAGGCGGCACACAACATGCTTAATCGACCACCTAAGTGATGCGTAGCGAGCTTGGCCGGCTACCTAAATCGGTGCCTAGGCGGATTGGGCGGCCTAGGCGGTGCCTAGACGCCAATTACTCGCTAGACCGATTGAGCACGGGGATTAGTGGATAATCGGTTCGGTAGAGGACCGCCTAGCGCCTAGGCGGGGCCTAATCGGTCCTAGGCGGGGATTTTTACAACATTGGTCCTAAAGCTAAAACATGGGATTAACATGGTGTGTATGTATTATATATGTATGTATAGGTGGGAGGATTTGTGGTTGGATATGAGAATGTGACGTTTGTGAGCATAAGAGGGGCGGGTCACTTCGTGCCGAGCTACCAGCCTCAACGCGCCCTTGCTTTCTTCACATCCTTCATACAGGGAAAACTCCCTCCCCCTTAGAATTGAACAGATGTAAAACAAAACCACATATAATATAATAATCTAAATTTATTCAACACAGCCACAGGGTTGTAAAAGTGGGCGAAATGTACAACACATCAGAATATTATATGAAATGATTGATAAGTATGCCGTTTGCAAAGGAGTTGGAACATCAAATCATGTGTTTGTTTTAGGGGTCGAATTTGATCACATTCGTTATACTTGGACTAACAAATTGAAAAAGCAATTTCAGGGTGTTTCTCAACAAATATTAATTTAAATTGGCAAATAAAATGAAGTTTGTCTCGGCTGCCATTTCCGATTTAACACGAAACTAACATGAAAAAATGGGTTGGTGGGTCAATTTTGGGTTAAACCTCCGAAATCTAAATTAAAACTCGGGTTGGGTTTGAGCCACTTTAAGGTTAACCCGCGTAAGTCGTAACCTGAATAACTTACGAATTTATGTTCTCTTCTATATTATATTTGTGATTTTTCGTAAAGTCATTTTTGTGTTAAACATATCATGTTTATTAAGGTAAAATTTTCACCATAATTAAGAGATTATTTTCGGGTTGACATGAAAATAAACAGATCGGGTTTTGATTAATTTTTCTAACTCAAAAAATAAACGAATCGAGTTCGAATTGACATGTAACATTTTACTATCTCATCGTAATTCACTTCCCCAACCCAATTACCACCCCTAAGTTTGTCAATCATAATACATAAATGACTAGCATATTTTGGATTTGAGCTGTGTTTCATTGGCAAACTTTTATGTCCCGATATGTGCCAATCGTCAAGAGTAAGGGTGTGCAATGTGTATGTTTTGGCCAAAACTGAATAAATTGACTAAACAAAATTAATTTGAAAAAAGTAATTCGGATGACTGTTTGAAAGGTGAGAACCATTGATCTCTAAAATTTTAATGATACTATAGTTTAGTGGCAAATTAAAATTATCGATACCACAAAGATTGTATAAGCGAATATCCCATGTACTGAAATATAGTTATCGGTTTATTGTTCAAGTAAATTAGATTTTGAAAAGGTTTTTGATAACTGAAACTAAATTTTCAAGAATTAAATTAAAAACCGAATTAAACCAAATTTTTAAGCAATCAGAGAAAAGTTCAGATTCCAGGGCAAGTTGATATCTTGGATAACATGCAAGAGAAATCGATCAATTAAAAATATAGATTTAGGTGGGACAACAGAAAATTATTACAAACTATGGTTTAACAATTCATAAAGTAGATTATTAATTTTCTATATCCTCTCGGCCTCTAGAAAAATTAGCAACCCTCAAAAACATCAGATTTATTCTATGGATTAAATTCTTCTTTTCAGACACAATAAAAATCCATATTATCAATTTTTATATCTATTAATTAATTTTACCTTTCAGTCTCAAATTAATTAATTATGAAATTCAATCAAATGACCAATTATCTCAGATTTAGAAAAAGCACAAGAATTGATAAACCTGAATTAATATATTGATTGATTTAATAAACCCTAGACATGCATCCAAGATAATCACATAAACCCTAGAATTTGATGAAGGAATTACCTACACATGTTCATATTAAACAAGCATATGAAAAGATAAAACATGTAAATGTTCTTCATAAATTAAAACAGTGTCAAATTGAATCCAGTCTTGAGCAGTCTCGATCCAAATCTTCAATCCAAAACAGAAATAATTGAAGAACAATGAAAATCCTAACTTTGAGTCTCAAAAGTGGCAAAAGTCCATAATCTCGAAAATCACATGATATATATAATAGATATTTGAGTGATTAAACATAACAAGTAGGAGTAAACAAGGATTTTCCGTCTAAACAACCCGTGTGTCGACTGACATGCCTGTTGTCAATCGACACATGACCCCAACGTCGATCGGAACAAGTGCCTTGTCGAGCCAGCCTTTCGGATGCCATGTCGATCGACACCCCGGGTGTCAATCAACACGCGTGTCACATGTAGCCCGAAAACCACGCTCTCGACAGCATCTCTTTCGACATTTGTGTCGACCGCCACCCCGGGTGTCGATCGATATAGAGGATACGACCACAAAATCCTTTTATGCTCCTAAACCTTCATTTTTCACTACAACCAAAACACAAAGAGTAAAACTAACACGATGCTAAGAAAATAAAGTAAACATACGATAAATGCATTAAAACAACCTAAAAATCTATGGATAAGTATGGTGTTGTTTATCAAATTAATGCATAAAGGTTAGATTCAAAAAAATTTAGCCCGTAAAAATTTTAACCCGATAACTCGCAATCCATTAAGCCTAGCTCGAAAATCGATAAATTAACCCGATTGGCATCCCTAAAAATCCATGATAAAAACAAAATATAATTAATAAGTTTGATTATTAGATTTAGTCTTCAATGTATTTTCATTCATGGAGATTTTTAAGTGTGTCAATTCTATCAATAAGTTTTTTATTTGAGCTACATTAAATTAGTGTTGAGTATTTTAGTAGATTTCTCATGATCAAATATTTAATTTTACCATAAATATTACAGACTCGATTTACTCATCTTAGTATATTAGTTTTTTCGAATTTGTATTCTAGCGAGTGAGAAATTAATATACGAAGTTTAACACATGATGTAATGAAGATAGTTTTAATGTGTATATAAATATTTACACTGATATTGTATAATAATTGAGTGTGCCTACGCGCGCCGCCACACACCTCGCCTTGACCTTAGGCCTCTGCAAGGTCGTGCCCAGCTCCGGCTCTCAACAATTGGTTACCCTTGGACCTTGGGCTTGGCTTGACCCATCAAGACATTATCTTTATCGACTACATAAATGATCATCTCAACATTGTGACATGACTGATGAGTTAGCGCATGTGTTTGAAATCAGGAACCATTTCGTCTTCTGTTTAAACGACATCGAGTTATTCACCCGCAACTGCCCAAGTCTTCATTTCTGGGCCGAATAAATTTCCTGTAACCATCCGTGCCTTCATGTCGACCCGACAGTTACAGTCTTATCCTTAATAGATAGACAAGCTCCCCAACGTGGGATTGCCTATAAATATTCAATAGGCATCCCACATGGAGGAATTTTTTTGCCGAAAACAGCTCTTGTTGCATACTCTCTGTCCAAACACTCTCTGCACTGGCCAACTCTCCGGTCAGCTTAGTCCTGCTTCAATTTATTTTGTCGGACTTCCGTCGACTGTGGTGCTGCTTGGACCAAGATGTTATTGTTTTACTTTTGGGACAGATTACCGGAATCCGAGCACTACGATGGCGTGTCTCTCTTGTGGGGGAAGAGGTTTCCTCAACTCAGTAGATCAATATTCTTCATTACTATTTTGTTCTCTCTTGTACTCTCATTCTATAAACAACAATCAGTAAAGTTACAAACTGCATTTTCTAAACTATTTGTCATTGTCAGATATGTTGACAGATTGAAGAAGACAGATATAAACTACTCTAAAGAATGTGGATGGAAAATTCATCTTTTAATTCAGACCACATATACAACTAAACCTTGTACATGTAAAGACTTGCAACACATGAAGTTATACCATTTTGGAAGAAAGGTCCGGCCTAGATTGATTGCCAGCAAAGAATAGAAATTAACAAGTAAAAGCAGTCAAAAGCAAGCCGGCTTATCCCAAGGTTGTTAACTCATCCTTGTCTTCATTTAGTCTCTAAATGATAAAACCATCCATATATGGATCCAATCATGTGATGATATACGTCCAAACGCCATGGGCCCTGAACCTCAATTATTATTTGGAGGCATTGTGATTATCTATGAGTCGTGAAATAAACAAACAAGCAATAACAAGTTAGCCCCAAAGCTAGTTTATAGTTGAAAGACAAAGCAGCGCCTATATAAAAAAGGAAGAATGACAGCAGCAGTGTAGACATTGCTAACATGAAGGCTGCAATTCTCTTTCTTTGTCTTTTGTGTATTGCTGCCTATGCAGACTGTTATGATCCTCTCGGGATGCTACAAAAAGCAAAGATGCGGAGTAGATCAAGAAAATCTGCCAATCATTACTCAAAGGATGCCTTGTCAACTGAGTACTCGCCAGTTTATGTAGCACCTCAGGATGGACTCAAGGAAGCCGACAAGATCGTAGAGCTGCCCGGACAGCCAACTGTCAAATTTTCACAGTATTCAGGTTATGTGACTGTTGATCCTACTGCTGGTCGGGCCCTCTTCTACTATTTTGCTGAGGCTGATGATGCCTCCACCAAGCCTCTCGTGTTGTGGCTGAATGGAGGTAAGAATTTCCACTTTTTTTCAATGGGATATCATATCATGAAGATTTTTATGTATACTCTTGGACTGCAGGACCTGGCTGTTCTTCTATAGGGGCTGGAGCAATGACAGAACTCGGACCGTTTCGCGTTAACCCAGATGGAAAAACATTATGGTACAACGAGTATGCCTGGAACAAAGGTGAGTGATTGATACAAGTTTGAGTGAGAGACTTGCTGATGAGTGATGATTGAAGATTGAAAATTGAAATTGTTGTGCAGTGGCGAATGTCATATTCTTGGAGTCTCCAGCTGGTGTAGGGTTTTCTTATTCAAATAGATCATCAGATTATGTCACTGGTGACAAACAAACAGCAGCAGATTCTTACACCTTCCTAGTGAGTTGGCTAGAAAGATTCCCAGAATACAAAACCAGAGACTTCTACATTACCGGAGAGAGTTATGCCGGCCATTATGTGCCTCAGCTGGCTGATTTAATCCAACAACAGAACAAGATCACCAATCAAACTGTGATTAAATTGAAAGGCATTGCTGTAAGTTCATCTGCACCTTCATATTCATTTCTCCCCAAGAAAGAGAAAGCTCTGATTTGAAATGCAAACTTGGTCTCTCAGATTGGGAACGCGTATGTAGACCACAAGGATATGTATGATGGCATCTACGACCATTTCTGGACTAGTGCACTAATATCTGATGAAACTCACCAAGCAATAGTGGAAAACTGTAACTTCAGTTCGGTGGCCACCGTATCGGATGTCTGCTACGACTGCCAAGACAAAGCTGACGAGGAGAGTGGGAACATCTTCATCTATGACATCTATGCACCACTGTGTGGCTCCAATTCCACTGCTCCATCGGTATGATCATTTCCAATTCCAGTCAGTCAAATACAAAATCATAGCCTAGCTAGCTCTCATCTTGAATTAATGGTTGTTGTGAAGCAGCTATCTAGTTACGATCCATGCTCAGATGAATATGCAACAACTTATTTGAACACACCGGAGGTGCAGAAGGCTCTTCATGCTAACACCACTGGTCTTCCAGGGCCGTGGCAGGGTTGCAAGTATATATTATTCAAAACCTATATGTACGGCTATCTTTTTAGTCCAAATTAACAAACATATTGTATTGTTGAATTCTGTGTAGCTATCCTCTACATGATGCGTGGCAGGATGAACCAGACACAGTTCTGCCAGTGATTCAGAAGCTGATGGGTAGTGGCATCCGCGTTTGGATCTACAGGTGAGTGCATGTGCATGTATTGATGTGATTACATGAAAAAGTGACTAAAAAATGGATTGGAACTGCAGTGGAGATACAGATGGTATAATTCCAGTGACAGCAACAAGATACTCGATGGCCAAACTGGGGGCAGCAGTAAAGACTCCATGGTATCCGTGGGACTTGCAAGGCGAGGTAATTAGAGAGAGAGAGATAGATTAGCAGTTGTTTTGATTTTCCTATAGCTAAAAAACATGGGATTAACAAGGTGTGTATGTATAGGTGGGAGGATATGTGGTCGGATATGAGAATGTGACGTTCGTGAGCATAAGAGGGGCGGGTCATTTCGTGCCGAGCTACCAGCCTCAACGCGCTCTTGCTTTCTTCACCTCCTTCATACAGGGAAAACTCCCTCCCCCTCAGAATTAAATACAACTAAAACAATACCATATATCGTAATAATCTAAATTTATTCAACACATGATTGTAACGGTTTTATACAACGTCAGACTCTTATGCAATAGTTGAAAAACATTTCTGATGTGGCTGTTTTTTCTTAAAATATTTGGAACTCATAACCTCATTATCATAAATAAGATGTTTAAGATGTTTTCGAGGAGATCAGACAAATGTGTTTGTTTTGGTGGTAGAATTTGATCGGATTCGTTATAGTTGGACTTTATAAAAAAAAGTAATTTCATGGTGTGAAATGAAATCACCAGTGGGGTTTGTCAATTGACAATGTCAATCATAAAATAGAAATGACAAGTGATAGAAATAAAAAGAGATGATTGGAATGGCATGTTTGGATTTGAGCAATAGGTTTGCAAAATGCGGTTTGTATTTTCCTGATTGCATCCATCAAAGTGTTTCACTCTCCTCAAACCAGTGATAAAATGGACTTTGGGCTTGAACACTTGTAAAGATCCCTATTCTCTCTACAAAACCAACTTGTAAATAGAGGGGACCTTCATCATTATATGGTGGTATAATCCCAGGTTTATAGCCGATGTGGGATAATTCAACACACCCCCCTCATGTACAGTGTGGAGCTTCACGGGGATCCCATCATCGGGATAAATCGGATCCCACATCGAACCGAACCTGGCTCTGATACCATGTAACCTAAAAAACCGATCTGTAAGAAGAGGGGACCTTCACCATTATATAATGGTATAATCTCAGGTTCATGGCCGATGTGAGATAATTCAACACCATTGTATCAATGTAATTACATTTTATTTTGTCTTATATTCATATGGTAACAGTGCTGCAATTTCATATATTTTTTCACCATAATTCTTAATATTTGTTCATTTTAGTAAAAATAACTTTACATTTACAAAATTGTAATTTTATTCCTCATGTTTTACAATTTTTTAAGCATAATTAGGTTTTAATTTTTGCAAAGGAAGATGATATCCTAAATTTTACGGGGTTTTAATATTTTACAAGGGTTTTATTTGACAAAGGACTTTATTTTAGGGGTTACATATTTGAATATAATTTTTTTAATTAAGATTTTAAATTAAAACAACAAGCTTAAAATTGAAATATCATATTTTATATTTTTAATTAATTGCAAATTCTATTTATCCTGTAATTAAAATAGGATAAAACATTTTTATGAAAGTTATCGACAATTCTCCTAGAGATAGTATCACAAGATGCCGAGAAAAGAAGGGGGAGGGGGAAAAAATTAAACATTGCTCCTGCATTTAAACCAAACTAACTAGTTGTTTTAAAAAACAATTAACATTAGTATGGGTTTTTTTCGGAATATCCAAATGATAAATATAAAAATACTTCGATGAAAAAAAAGATCTCAAACTCAATTATCACAATCTCTTTTCCAAACTAAAAAATAAATGAAATCTAAATTGTATCCTTCAATTTGGACAAATTAAGGGCGATAATCTCTTACTCGACCCAACAACCCGATCTGAACCTAACACGAAATTAACGGGTTAGGTCAACTTATTTAAATATTGGGTTAGATTTGGGTCGAACCCGCGAACTCAATTAAATTTTGGGTCAGGTTTTGGTGGGTTGACCCGCCTAACCCGAATAGCCTGCAAAAGTAACGAGTTTTAAATTTTAATGGTATATATACTAGCTTTACACTCGTGCAATGCGCAAATTAAATATATGTTGTTTTATTTTACGATCTTAAAATATGATTAATAATATTATATATTTTAGCATTTTTAACAATTTTTTTAAATATGTTTGATTTATATTCATCAATATTATATTTAATGTGTTATACTATAAATTATTTTCTATATTATACTTCAAATTATATATATATATATATATATATATATATATA
>JAPKLW010004100.1:0-14436 GCA_026898455.1 Plectranthus barbatus
AACATCACCTCACTTCAACTCCACATCTCCTCGCGTCATTGCACGGGGAGACCGTAATATTTCGTTTACTCCCGAATATTTATCGATCGATATTATCCCGATACTAAAATGTCGGGTCATCGAAATAAATTATCGAGGTTAATTATTAATTTAATATTTAATTACCCTTCTTGAAATGAGATTGGCAATTGAGTAAGTACCCAAAATAATAATTTCCAAATCAAATCGATCGCATAGCTTCGAATTAAATTCGATGACAAAATATAAATTTCGAAAATTCGATAAATACATTTAAAATTTACGAGGGGTGTTACACATATAGTTATATTTTTCTCTCTCTTAAAATTATAAATATCATAATTCTCTTAATTTAAAATTATTTTTTAAGATACCAAAATAATATGATTTTATTATTATTTTAACTAAATCTCTATTGCACATGTTTAGTGGGAGTAAACTATGTAACAAATGAAAATTAATAATCTTATGCACAAATCAAATAACTTATGTATTATAATGTAAGTAAAATAATTTTGCTCTAAAATATAAGTAATACGCTATAGTTCCGATTAAAAATCATCGTAAAAATAAAAATTATTGATTATATGCATAATTCTCGTAACAGTACACGAATTCTTATATAATGAATGCAATTGCACAATATAATGCATGAAGTTATAGTATATAATGCAGAATATGATAGATAAAATGCAATATATTTTTTGAGCGAAATCATCATTCATCATTATATTTGCACTTGTTATGCATTGTATAGTAATAACATATGCATTATAATGAAAGTACTATAATTTTTCTCTAAAATAAAAGTAATACCATATATAATGCATGAATTAATACCGTATAATGATAGTAATATTGTTCTAAAATAAGAGTAATACCCTATTATAATGCAGGAAGATATTTGTTAGGCATATAATGCATGTTTCCTAGGCATATAATGCATGTTTCTTTTGCATGTAATGCATGTTTGTAAGATATATAATGCATGTCGAGGTTGAATATGCAAACAGAATCTTAAATAAGTACAAAATGACAAAAATACCCTGTAATGCAGGTTTTTTGAGATAAAATGACCGAAAATTCTAGTAAAATCCTGAGCGTACATTAATCAAAATCAATGGCGAGGATTAGTTCTTATTTCTCATGGTAAGAAGTGTTCTCACAGGATCGCATCCCTATATATATATATATATATATATATATAGGGTAGTGATTAGGTGATAAATCTCAATCGACGGCACAGATTAAGCCCGTCCCTTCCAATTTTTACATATTTTGCACATACTCAATGCATAAAAGGGCAAAAATGTAAAAAATATATTTTCAAGAATTTCATTTCGTGCAGTTCATAAAACATTAATTGCATACGTTCAATGTAAAAAATGTAATATTTTAGGCATAAAACTGCAGCATATAATGAATCCAAAAAATGCACTCAATATGAATACAAAAATGCTTATGCTTTAGAATAAAAATGCATCTTATTCAAGTTAATAATGCATCATTTGATGCAAAAAATGCAAATATTTAGGAACATTTTTTATGCGTAATTGATGCATTTTTTTTAAAATCCTGAACGTAAATATAATGAAGAACATATACCAGCTGAATATGAAATCAAGATTTTCGTGTGAATCTTCTAAATTTAATATATTCAATATGGATATCATATGAATCGTCGTAAGAATACGTTTAATTTGATATATGATACGTAAAAAATAGATTTGAATCGAGAAAGATATAATCGTTTGATTATAATGGGAGGAAATAGAAAATTAGGAGAGAGAGTGTGTTTAGATCTAAATAGAGAAGACAATTACTATCTTACCCTTTAATGCATTGAGTATGTGCAAAATATGCATCGAAAATTGGAAGGGACGAGCTTAATCTGTATCGTCGATTGAGATTTTAAACGGCTGAGATCTTTTCTCATTTAGCACGGGAAATCCTATTATTATATGATCACTACTCTATATATATATATATAGGGGAGTGATCATATGAGAACTCCCCTTACCATGTGAAAATAAGAACTAATCTCAGTCATCCAATTGGTGATCCAACGCTCAAGGCTAAATAAATCTCGTCTGCATTATAGTGTAGTGAAACAATCATTAAAGGGTAATTTTGTAATATTTCTTCTCTCTCCTCTAAAATCATCCTAAATCTTTAAATGATCATATCTCCTTCAATTTAGATTATTTTTTAATGTATCATATATCAAATTAAAGGTAATTTAATTATCTTTCAAACGAAATTCCTATTGCATATGTTTCGATTTAAAAATCATCGCAAAAAATGAAAATTAGTGATTATATGCATAATTCTCGTAACAGTACACGAATTCTTATATAATGAATGGAGTTACACAATATAATGCATGAAGTTATACTATATAATGCAGAATATGATAGATAAAATGCAATAACTTTTTTCCTGCAAGATCAAAAAAAAAAAAATTCATTATCTTTGCATATTGTAGATAATATCATAGTTGTTATAAAAGTTGATCATATATTACTTATTTTTAATTATGTATTTTTTTGTTATATTATATAAATGTATATTACTATATTATATAATGCATGTTTGTTAGGTATAATGAATGTTTGCTAGGAATATAATGCATGTCGAGGTCAATATAACGCATGAAGTTATATAATGAATACAATAGCACAATATAATGCTTGAAATTATAGTATATAATGCAAAATATGATAGATAAAATGCAACATGTATTTCAGCGAAATCATCATTCATCATTATATTTGCACTTATTATGTATTATATAGTAATAACATATGCATTATAATGAAAGTAATACAATTTTCTCTAAAATAAAAGTAATAGCATGTATAATATGCATAATTCTCGTAACAGTACTCAAATTCTTATATAATGAATGCAGTTGCACAATATAATGCATGAAGTTATTGTATATAACGCAGAATATGATAGATAAAATGCAACATTTTTATTTAAGCGAAATCATCATTCATCGTTATATTTGCACTTGTTATTATATAGTAATAACATATGCATTATATTGAAGGTAATATAATTTTTCTCTAAAATAAAAGTAATATTATATATAATAGAGGAAGTAATGTCGTATAATGATAGTAATATTGTTCTAAAATAAGAATAATATCATATTATAATGTAGGAAGATGTTTGTTAGGTACATAATGAATGTTAGGTATATAATGCATGTTTCTTAGGTATATAATGCTTGTTTCTTATGCATATAATGCATGTTTGTTAGATATATAATGCATGTCGAGATATAATATGCAAACAGAATCTTAAATAAGTACAAAATGACAAAAATACCCTATAATGCAGGTTTTTTGCGATAAAATGCCCGAAAAATTTAATAAAATCCTGAGCGTTTATTCATCAAAATCAATGACGAGGATTGGTTCTTATTTCTTATGGTAAGAGTAGTTCTCACTGGATCGCATCCCTATATATATATATATATATATATATATATATATATATATATTATTTTAAAATTAAAAAAATATTTTTATTTTGAATACAATACTTATTTAATTCTAAATAAAAAGGATATTTTAAACTTTATTACATTTACATGAGTCGCATTTTAAACTTAGCCTTAAACTATTTAATTAAATAAACTTTGTTTTGAGCAAATAAGCTTTTGAAATAATTTAAGCCTCCTACTTTACAAAATAAACCGGGTTCATAGGTCTAGTGTCCTTGTCAGAATAACCTAATCTATTAATTCCCACCTCCGATTGGATTGATAAAAAAACATATTTATTACATTCAAATTAGTTAGCTTACCGTCTGCACATTTTATTCTTTTTGAAAAGTGAACTGGTCGCTCGACTTATCCTCTGTTTTTATTTTTCTGCTTTTTTATTATTTCCCCTTTTATTCTAAATTCTCTTTCATTTTCCACGCCCATCGCGTTCAACATTTTTGAATATTCTCTCCTTTTTTTTTTTCATTATTAAAATCTTTTGAATATTCTTCTCTTGCATGGCAACCATCATTCTAATCCAACCCTTAACTTTTTTTTAATTAGTATAATTACAAATATGGAGAATGGTTGATTCAGAACTCAAAATATTGTTTAATTATTGATTTTGAATCTAAAAGGTAAATTCTCAATTTAGGACCTGAAAAATCATACAACTCGCAATCGAGGACCTGTTAATGAGATATTGGATTGAGAAATTTATGTTCTTTCGGATCCTAAATTGAAGATTTTTTAGATCTTATTTGATAGGACCAAGTCAAACTGAAATAAATCACGTACTTATAAATTTGTAAATTGTTTTTGCACATAATTTAAAGATATTTAATAATTATTAAATGATTATCTTTTATTAATCTTCATGCATTATTAATTTAAATAATAAAAATATATTATTATTCTTTTATTTCGGCAATATTTTGAATATATTTCAACTTCATGATTAAATGATTCCTAATGTCTTCATTAGAAATAAAAAATTATTTACGCTAAATATATCCATGGTAATTTTTGATCCGATCCGATAATCCGACACGAATCTGCACAATAATAACGGATATGGATTGAGGCTTATCGGATACGAATTCTTATTGGATCGGCACGATAAGAACACAAAAATTTTGGATCGGACTCGAATTGGATATGGATTGGATCGGATAATTTGTCAAACAAATCGGATTCGGACCGGATACGGATACCCATTAATAAATTATTATATTTTTTTTTATCATTTTACTTAAGTATAATAATTAATAAATTGATTTTATATTAATTTACGTTCATGATTCCCTTCAAAAACTCAATTCTCTTGATTCTACATTATTGTTATTTTTTCTTTTTTATTCTCCACCAAAATTGTATTTATTTATTATATTTTTAATATTTATTTTTTTTATAATACTAAACTTAATAATTTTATTTATTTATTTATTTTTGTTCTCAACTTTAAGTTTTTAATGAATTTGTATCAACTAATGAGTTAGTTGGTAAAATTTTGAATTTGCAATGTTATCATGATCGATGAAAGGTAATTATTATAATTTATATTATTATTATTATTATTATAAATTTTAAAGTTTTAATTAATATTTTTCTCCTTCAAATTTGTAGGTGGAGTGTTGACAACTAAAGTGAAGGATTGTTGAGTATTTGGAAATCAAAACGTTTGTCATCTAGTATTTGAGTTTAAGATTTCTCCATGCTGACTTATTATATAATTTGGGATGTTTGATTGAGAATATTAATTTCAAACGAAGTTGCAATTTTATTTATTTATCTACCACAATACAAGAACAACCAAATATGAATATTTTATATTATTGTTTTGCATTTTTATTGAATTTTTATTGTATTTATTGAAACAGATTCTTATTGTATCAACCGGATTGGATCCTTATCGGATCAGATACATATCGGATCATTCAGATTGAATTTTTTATCGGATCCTTAATGGATACGGATTCGATTCGTGCGGATACGAATTTGAGCTTAATGGATCGGACATGGATATGAATTTAGATTTTTCTTAATAGATCAAATACGAATTAGCCCTTAACAAATAAGATCAATAACAGATCGACACGATAACAATCCGATCTGCACGAATTGCCACCCCTAATAGAACATAAAATTAACTGAATAGTTATGATCTTTTACTCTAAAAGCAGTTTGTAATAATATAATTATGTTGAAATTTATAATTTATTTGGTCAATCATATCAATCATCAACGACTTAAATCCTCAATCCTCTCCGATATGTAGTCATTCGAATGGAATATTTTTCCGCATAAAAAATATTTCATTCCTAACTGTTGGTCTCGAAATCAGAGTGGAAAACTGTGCAGTGGAAGGTTTTAATATGCAACGGAAGTAAATAATGATAGTTGCACTGGTTCGATTAAAACAGAGTATAGTTAGCTTTGTGTGTAGAAGACTTAAGCTTAGGTTTGTGGTTAAGTCAGTTTCACAGCATATACACTTCAATACTTGGGAGTATTGAAGGTTTCAAAAGTAAGTTTGTGAAATAGAAAAACAGAGCAAGAATGTAAATAAAGCTGTAAAGAACACACAAAACTTATAGTGGTTCGGATCTCAATATCCTACATCCACTCTTTAGACCCAAGGTCCGGATAATTTACTAAGTAAATACAAGCCTCCTTACGATCTATACACAGCCCGTCGGCGCCTCCGTCCTTCGGTCAGCTGTGACACTCGCCTAGGAACTCCTTGCAGATTCAGTTCTTCATGTTGAAGTGGGACGACACCCCACAACTGATAAACACTCATTTTGTGCATTTTATTGATGTGAATCTGCTCACTTTTGACCGTAGATTAGATCATTACGTGATATTCTCATGCGTTATTCATATTCTTTAAAGAATTATTACGTTTGTGTTTGTTTCTGGTTGTTTATGCAGATTTCACGCACAATTGAGTTGTTTGATACGTGCGTAAAATGACCCGTATTTTGATATGTGAACATGCTTGTTTGTGGTTATTTTACTCCCGTATCATATGTTTTTGTCGTATTTTGTTTGTGTTTTTGTGTTTTGTGTGTTTGACTTGTGTAGGATAGGTTTTTGGCATAAACAAGCATATTTGGTGGAGTTTTGGAGGAAAATCGCAAGGTTTTGGAGTTTGGAGGCTTCGACCGGTCGAGCGTGGGCAGGATCGGCCGAGCGGGAGTTCAGAGAGCTCGACCGGTCGAGCCTGTGCAGGATCGGCCGAGCGGGAGTTCAGAGAGCTCGACCGGTCGAGCCTGTGCAGGATCGGTCGAGCGTGGCCGGGCTGGGACTTGGCTCGGTCGAGCCATGTGTCGATCGGCCGAGCTAAGTCGGTTTTTTTGGCGGTTTCTGGCAGTTTTTAGTGGCCCGGGCGAGCCAAACTTCGACCGGGCGATCCGAGGGCCTGATTGCTTGCATATAAAAGGGGAATGAGCGGTTATTTGAGGAGCTTTTTGTCACTTTTCACCTACGATAGATAGATTTCTCCCTAGATTCCATTTTTCATTTCCAATTCATCTTAGTCCTAGAGTATCTAGGAGCTAAATTCATCAATACTTGTACGAGATTGAAGATTGAAGGCGGTGGATCAAGTCAACCAATCCAAATTGGGGAAGAATCTTATTTCTACTTTCAAATTGTAATGAAGTTCATTGTATTCCAAATTGTATTTGTACAATTGAAAGGTATGAAGTTCTAAACCGTTTTGGATGTTGAATTGCGGAAGGATGCATGAGAATTTGGCATGAGAATTGTTTGTTTACTTTCCTTTGAGAGTTTGGATTTCACTAGAGCTTGTTCCTTACCTCTTAGGTGTAGGTAATAGCCAACTTAGGAGGTAGTTGACGTGAACGCTGCAGCCAACACGCGGGCGGAATCGTCGTGATTAGTGTTAATTCATACGATTTTAGTTCCAATCCCTGTGCGGTGCTAGGTCGTAGGGCGATAATAGACGAACCATTTGGAGTGGTCTAGGGCTAAATAACGTGACTGTTTGCTAGTTCTAGATCATCAACCGGTAGCTCACCGTGACAAGGGGCTATCGAGTGTAGGGTCGATTGCTCAATCTCCTAGGAATTAAATAATGTTTGCAACAATGATTAGCCAAATTTGATTGTATCTCTACTTGATTCAACATCCTATCTTCCTAGCTTGAGTATTGTGATTGTCTTGGTTTACCATATTGAGAAGGATTGTTCGATTAAATGTTGTGTTTAAATTTGTGTATTTCCTATATTGATAGCATAGATTTGAATTGCATGCTTAGATGATTAGAAATTACTCAACGATGAAATCATGCTTAGTTATAAGACTTCACTTGAGTAGCTTGGTATTCTAGGAGGCGAATCGAGAAGAACTCGGATTGATATTTTATTCTTGTGTGTGGTTGAGAGTTTATTGCTATTGAACTTTTACCACATCAAGTTTTGGCGCCGTTGCCGGGGACTTCATTTAGTAGGTTGCCAGAGCTTGTAGGCTAGGTGTTTGTTATATTGCTTGTGTGAATAGTTTTGTTTGTAGCTTGTGTTTGATAGTTGATCTTTGTTTTGTGAGATTTAGTTGCTTGTGGTAATTGGAATTTTTGTGAGGTGTAGGTTGTATATGATCACGAGGTCTAAGGCTCGTGAACTCTTGGAAAGGAAAGCACAACAAAGACAAGAAAGTATAGAGATTGATTTGGACATGGCTAATCCGGGGGAAGATACCATGAGGATTGGAGAGTTAGAAAGGCAAATTGAGTTGATGAAGGCGTTGCTCAATGAGAGGAATGGTCCTCGTAGGCCACTCCAAAATCTTTTCCGACCTCAAGGAGAGCCGTTGACCGGTGGTTTCTGACTTGGAGTAAATGCCACGCAGTTTGAAATTAAGCCTCAATTGGTTCAAATGATTCAAAATAATCAGTTTGGAGGACATGCTACCGAAGATCCGAATGTGCACATATCCCGATTTTTGGAAATCACGGATACCATTAAGATCAATCAAGTTCCTCAAGACTTAATTCAGCTGCGATTATTCTCATTTTCATTGAGGGATTCGGCAAGGCATTGGTTTGAGGGTCTAGACAAGACAAATATAGCCACATGGGAAGAGTTAAGGGAGAAGTTCCTTTTCAAATTTTTTCCACCGAGTTTAACCTTGAAGAGAAGGGCGGATATTACCTCATTCGGACAAAGATACGATGAACCTCTATATGAGGCATGGGATAGGTTCAGAGAGCTCCTACGGAAGTGCCCACGCCATGGTCTTTCTAAGAGTCAACAAATCTGCCAATTCTATGGAGGTTTGAATTATGATACGAAGGTTATGATGGATGTTTCTTCGGGAGGTGCGTTTCTTGATCAAGAAGAAGAGGATGCTTGGAAGACAATTGAAAAAATGGCCGAAAATAGTTTCCAATGGCCAAGGGAAAGGAAGGATTATAGACCGGTAAAGTCGGTCAATGATGCTTATGAGACAGAAGATTTTAAGGAACAACTCGCACTCATGCGAAGGAAGCTAGATAAGCTATCTACTTCGGGAAGTGGACGAGAGGAGATGATGATACTCAAGCATGATAATGTGTGTGCGGAGAATGTTAATTTTGTCAATCAAATGATGGGGTACAACAATCGTCCTCAATATAATCCTCAAGGAAACATGTATTATAATCCGTCCAACTGTTTCCACCCAAATTTCTCCTATGCAAATCCGAATAACGCTCTAAATCCTCCGATATAATTGGAAGGAGGTAGTAGTCAAGGGGGATATTCAGGGGGAGGAAGTAGATATGTGAATCAAGAGCCAAGAAGAAATCCTAATGAGGAGATTGATAAGAGGTTCGAGAAATATGATGGGATGTTCGCGGAAATCCAGCTGCAAATTTCGTCGATTGCTAAACAATTAAGTGGAAGGCATCAAGCTGGGAAATTTCCAAGCGACACGGAAACCGTTCAAAAGAAAGGTTGTAATATGATTGAAGATGAAGAGAGGCTTGAGGAGAAATTGGAGGTCACGACTCCGAAAATAGAAAGTGTTGAAATCAAGGAAGATGGAAAAGAGTTGAAGGAAGAGAGTTTGGGAAATGAGAAAGAAGAACATGTGGAGAAGGTGAATTTCTTTGATTATGTAAGGAAGGGAGACATAGAGATGCCACTTCCGGATGAAATTGAACGAGTTCCCATGCTAGATAAACTTGTTGGTGTTGAGATACCTTTGGATGGGGAACTACAAGAACCGGAAAATCATGAATATGAAGAGAAGAACATTGCTAGCAAAAAGGATGATCCGGGCGGTTTTGTAATTGGTTGTCAAATTGGAGATGTGAAGGTTGAGAAAGCCTTGTGTGATTCCGGTGCTAGCGTGAACATTATGTCGTGGGACCTATACAAATAATTGGAGGTTGGACACCTCAAACCCACCAATCATGTGTTGCAACTTGCTAATCAAGCTCTCTTTTGTCCACGTGGAGTTGTCGAGGATGTGCATGTGGATGTGTTGACATTCACATTTCTCGGAGATTTTCTTGTAGTAGACATGAAAAATAAAGGTGGCATTCAATTAATCTTTGGGAGGCCTTTCTTAAGTACAGCCGATGCCCTTTTTGACATGAAACAAGGGGAGCTTACTTTCCGGTGTGGGGGAAAGGAAGTCGTTTTTGCCTTACCTCAAAAGAATTTGCATGAAGTTGACGAGGCAAGAGTTGAGAGGAAGAAAAGATTGAAGGATGAGCTTGATCCGGGATTAGACCTTCAAGAATATGAGGATGAAGAAAAGGATGATCCGGGAGATTTTGATAGAGATGAGCAAATACGGACAAAGAAAGCTAGAGTTGAGCCAGATCCACCGTATAGTGCACGGAGGAAGTTGTTCTTTCTGGAAGATGATGTCGTGCTTGATAGAGGTATGAGTTCTGGATCTGCACCTTGGGATCATGATTGACTTGAGGTATGGTCGTTGAGCTTTCGACGTTAAACAAGCGCTTGTTGGGAGGCAACCCAACGTTTAAACTTTGTGTTTTTCATGCTTTTGAATAATGTTTTTATTGATTTAGGTTTGTTAATGTTGCTTGTTGTTTATAATTAAAGGATTCTTAGTTGTGTGTGGATTTACAAGTTTAGCTAACATTGTGAATGAAGAGTAAGCAGGATGGAAGGCCGAAGGTTCGTGGAAATTGTCGGAGAAAGGCAGAAAATGGGGGAGATCAAGGTCGCTCGGCCGAGCGTGTGCAGGCTCGGCCGAGCCAAAGCGAGGGCCTGGAACAGAGGCTTCGCTTGGCCGAGCGTGTGCAGGCTCGGCCGAGCCATGGCGTGCCTGGGAAATCGAGTGCGAACTAAACATCTGCTCGATCGAGCCATCTGGCGCTCGACCGAGCCGCGCGACATTGTTAAGGAGCGATCGAGCAATTGCTCGACCCATTTTCCGATCGGTCGAAATTTCTCTCCCAAAATTTTTTCTGACTCATTACTCTCTTAGTGTGTGCCGTTTTACTCTATTGATTTATCATGGCTCGCATGCATGGATGTGGACTTTCTCCTTCTTCAATTTGCAGGCCAGCTGGATTTGATGACGACGAGTATGCAAAGTTCATTACATTAACACAAAGGCCAGTGATTGGGACTACTTATCTTTGTCAAGAGACCTTAGAGGCATTAGATTTGAAGAAGGATGTTTGGAAGCTATTCATTCGTATGGGTTGGACGAAAGTGCTGTTTGGGAGATGGCCTTCATTCACACGGGTGACGAGGGAATTCTTGGCCTCTGTTCACGTCATACGGAGTGCAACTGGTGCTCCGGTTCGGGTAATGTTTAAATGTGACGGTCAAGTGTTTTTTATGAGTAGAATTGATATTGATAGGATATTTGGGTGTCCGATGGAGTCTGAGTATGATTTTGAGGGGCTTAACTCTTTGGAATTGTGGGAATCGATCTCTGGAATCAATCTTTTGGGTGCTCTTGATGTGCAATCTTGTAGGTCTGAGTTGATTAAGAATCCTATCATTCGGTATATTCACTTGATGTTAGAAGGTTGGTCTTGTAGCTTTCGTGGTTTTGGTGCTGTTTGTAGGGCTGATTTTAAATTTTTGTTTGCATTGCTGCATGGGAAGCTTTTCTCTATTGGTGGATGGTTGATGGATAATTGGGATAATACAATTTATGCGGGGAATTCAGTCATTTGTGGTGGTGGTTTAATCTTTCCTATTCTTAAGGCATGTAGATTGGATATGTCTGGAGTATTTGTTCCGGGGCTGAGCCTTAACACCACCGCTCTTGTCACTAAGGCTTTTCTAGTGCCTGACAGATTTGGTATTTGCTATTTTTATAAGTTTGGAGAGTGTGGAATTGAATTGCCTAATCATGCTTTGACTGAGATTGATGATCCAGCAGATAGGTCTAACTGGCTGATGAGTACTGACGCTCATTTGGATATGACTCGTCTGATTGTTGCTCGTTGCGAGGAAGTGATTCCCATGCCCTGCATTCATTGTTGCAGTGATCATCCTCCGCAGGATGAGGACGACTAGAGCCTACAGCAGCCGCCGGATAGGGTTGAGCAATGACGCACCGACTACCTGTTTACAAACTTCGTCTCACTTGACTTAGTTTGGGGGGAAGTGTCGGTAGTTGGTGCTCTGGTTCATTCTCTTCTCTATCTCCTTATCTTCATTATGCTTTCTAGATTAGTGTAGTTTAGTTGGATTTGAAAAATTTGATTCGATATGGTTGTACTTATGATCTACTCTTACTTTGAATTTGAATTGGGATTTGAATGATGAATTGGGATTTGTGTTATGATGAATGGATGAATATTTTAGCAAGCTTGAATGTGGTTAATTCTTTCTATTTGGCTTTTGGTGTGTGGATATGTGAATGGTTTGGAATGAATGGTGGAAATGGTGGATATGGTTTTATTTTTGTTGAATATTGGTTTGTGGAAGTTGGTGGTTATGAGAGCTTTATTGTCTTGTTTATGCTAAATTGTTGGTGGTGTTTGTGTTGATTTAGTAGGTACAAATAAGGCATGGAGAGCGGTTTGATCGTGTGTGCCGATGGGTAACGCTTTCTATCGTTCTTTCTACCATGTAGATTCATTAAATTATGTTTTGGAATGTAGATTGTGTTTAGGATGTTGTGTGCTTGTGTGTGCGTGATGAACCCGAACTAGACTTGAGGTTTGAATCATGATTTACTTAGTGGAGTCTGATGTCTACTTTGACCAATGATAGGGCGGAATCTAGTTTTCGATGCATGTTCAAGTTTAACTTTTGAATTGCCGAGTTGTGTCCGAGGTTAATGCCTAAGACTTGACAAAAGCCGTAAAAGTTTGAGCCTTGATATTGTCATATCTATTTCGATTGTGAGTGGCAAGGTTGAGAGCACAAGATCTAGAACTTGAATATATTCTCTATCTATTTGATATGGGTTTGGTAACTAAAAAATGATCTTAGGCCATCGATTCTTAGCTCTACCTTTCACTTCGGGAGTATAAGGTGGTGATATTATAATTTTGCCCTTCATACCCTTGATTTCCGTGATTGAGCTTAATGGTGAATTTTCTTCAAATTATTAGGACATATTTTGGGGGAATGAGTGTATGAGGGTGAATACGGAGTTGAGAGTTGGGTTGGGAGTTGCTTGGTATCTTGGAGTTGTGCTTGTTGAGGCAATAAATGTTTGAGTGTGGATTGATGTGAATCCTTGAAAAAAGGGGTATCAACAAAATTTTTGGTACTTCTAATGAAAGAAGAAAAAGAAAGAAACAAAAAAGGGAAAGGAAAAGAGAGAAGAAAATGAATAGCCCCATGAAAAAATTGAGGGTGCTAGAAAAAGAGATTGAGAAAGAAAAGAAAGAAAAGAAGAGAAAAGAAAAAGAAAGAAAAATATATGAGAGTTGTGATTGAAAAGCCTCGAGGTTAGAAGTGGATTGAAGAATATAAGTTTGGGGGTGTTGGGAAATTGAGAAGTTTAGTCACTTTGGCCCAAAACCACCTACCTTCTAGTAAGCCACGTTATAACCAAAAACAAAGACCTTTGTGATTTTAGGAGCCAACTCATTGTAGTATAGTGGTGAGAGTTGTTTCAAGCCTATGGAAATTGTGCTCGATACCTTGTGCATGAGTGAATTATTCAAACCTCAAACACGTGAGGGAGTGCTTTCATTTCTTTATCCAATGTTGATGAGTGGTTTGAGTCGTTGGCATTAACCGTGTCACAAAGTTAGGTGATAATCTCGTTTTATAAGAACATGCTAAGATGACTATGATGAGCTATGAGGTTATTTGATGAGGTAGATTAATTACTTTGCTTTGTTTTGATTGAGGACAATCAAAGGTTCAAGTTTGGGGGTTATGATACGTGCGTAAAATGACCCGTATTTTGATATGTGAACATGCTTGTTTGTGGTTATTTTACTCCCGTATCATATGTTTTTGTCGTATTTTGTTTGTGTTTTTGTGTTTTGTGTGTTTGACTTGTGTAGGATAGGTTTTTGGCATAAACAAGCATATTTGGTGGAGTTTTGGAGGAAAATCGCAAGGTTTTGGAGTTTGGAGGCTTCGACCGGTCGAGCGTGGGCAGGATCGGCCGAGCGGGAGTTCAGAGAGCTCGACCGGTCGAGCCTGTGCAGGATCGGCCGAGCGGGAGTTCAGAGAGCTCGACCGGTCGAGCCTGTGCAGGATCGGTCGAGCGTGGCCGGGCTGGGACTTGGCTCGGTCGAGCCATGTGTCGATCGGCCGAGCTAAGTCGGTTTTTTTGGCGGTTTCTGGCAGTTTTTAGTGGCCCGGGCGAGCCAAACTTCGACCGGGCGATCCGAGGGCCTGATTGCTTGCATATAAAAGGGGAATGAGCGGTTATTTGAGGAGCTTTTTGTCACTTTTCACCTACGATAGATAGATTTCTCCCTAGATTCCATTTTTCATTTCCAATTC
>JAPKLW010004101.1:0-30747 GCA_026898455.1 Plectranthus barbatus
AATATCCCTATAAACACTTCATGCTCGATTATTAACTAAAAACTCAAGTAAATGCAATAAAACAATAAGAAAACGACGTGATAAGTGAGGCAAAATACGAGCTTATCAATCATCATTAGAGAAATTCGAGCTTAAAAGCCAACTTAGCGAGTCACTTGTTTCTGGTATGTCTAAATTCTCCCCCTGACTGCTAGGTTGGCTGAAGAAAAATTCAATTTCGAGAAAGATGCAATGTATAGTGGTAGTGATGTGACGAGTTTTTGGATTATAACACCGATACCCCTTTTGATTGACCCCGTACCCAACAAAGACACATTTTTCTGCGCACGGAGATAGTTTTGATCGTTCATGTTTTGGGCTATGGATAAAGACAGTGCACCCGAATATTTTGGGTGAGAGAGTGAGGGGAGCTGGTATATGGGTTTGTTTAGCTAAAGTATCGAGAGGAGTTTTGAGATTTAGGATTTTGGTGGGTAGTCTGTTTATAAGGTATACAGCGCTAGCGACAGCCTCTGGCCAAAAAGAGAGTGGAACTTGGGACTCGATCATCATCGCACGAGTCATTTCAAGTATGATTCGATTCTTCCGTTCCACTACTCCATTTTGTTATGGGGTATAAGGACAGGATGTTTGGTGTATTATTCCTTTTTGGAGACAAAAGGTTTTCATGGCTTGATTTACAAATTCCCCCCATTATCAGTTCTGAGAGTTTGAATGGGCTTACAAAATTGTGTGTGAACCATAGTGTAGAAATGGGTAAACTTATCGATGACTTGTGATTTATTTTCTAAGAAGTAAACCCATGATACCCTAGTGCAATCATCAACAAATAGCAAGAAATATCGAAATTTGTGATTACTACAGATAGGTGAGGGACCCCAAATATCAGCATGAATAAGTGAACACACAAAATCAACACGGGTATTATTAGAGTTAAAGGTTTGTCTGTGGCTTTTGGCCAAAACACAGGTTTCACATTTATTAGAATTAAACTTAGCTAGTCTAAGAAAAAGAATATTAAGATACCCAGAAGACGGGTGACCCAACCGTCGGTGCCAGAGCCAAACTTCTCTTTCAGATGATCCATGTGCTAACATCACAGTGCCTCTAGGAGTGATCTCATCCACATAATACAAACCATCGCGTTCAGTGCCACGTCCAATAATCTCCTTCGTTCGAATGTCCTGCAAAAGGCAGAAATTAGGATGAAGGAGTAAGGTACAGTTAAGTTCTTTGGTAACATGACTGATGGAAAGAAGTTTGTGAGATAAACTGGGAACATAAAGGCAGTTGGACAGACGAATATGAGGAGAAATTTCTACAGTTCCAGCCCCCCGAACAGGTGTAAGATTCCCACTAGCGGTTTCGACATGAGTAAGTAAAGGTGTAAAGGTCGTTAAAAAATCATTTTTGTCAAAAGTCATAGTATCTGTTGCCCCACAATCAAAAATCCAGTGCCTATTTTTCTCAAATTTGTGTTTTTGAATAAGACAGTTAATGGATTTTTTATATGTACGATTATTTGAGACTTTAGATAAGCTAGATAAATTAGGGACATTATCATATAAGTAGGGGGGCTCAATTTTTGAATTATGAAATTTTGAGGGGCTAAACTATAAATTGAAGAGTATATTAGGGTTGAGGAAGGGTTTGATTTTGCAATCAAACCCTTTACCTCCTCGATCGTGCGCCGCTGCCCTCTTTCCTCCAAGGCCGTGCGCCGTCGTCGACTCCTCCCCGCCGAGCCCAGCCGCCGTGTCCCTGTCACCACCGCGGTCCTCCCTGTCGAGCCATCCACCGCACCCAGCTGCAGCAACTCCCCCGAATCTGCCGTGGCCAGATGACGGGTTTGCGCTCACCGGCGACTCCGCCGAATTTCCGCCGACCTCCGTTCTTCCCTTCGCAATTTTTGGCGCTTTGTGGTTATCTTCCCACCATTCGGGATAGCCGACGAGTTCGAAACACATTTCTTTGGTGTGTTTCTTCTTCCCGCAGTGAGAGCATTGGAGTCTCGATTTGTTAATTTTGAGCCGAGAAGGTTGAGCTCCGGTGCGGTGGTTTGGCTGGCTGGGACGAGGGTTCGACCGGAGAACCAAACCGGCTCCGATCTGTTCACGTTCCGAGGGTGTTGCCGATTGGAGGAGTATCTCTAATTTGGCGGCCTCTCGTCTGATTTTGCTGAACGCCGACTCTGCTAACGGAATGGGGGCTTCCTTTAGGATGTCTCGCTGGATTGAATCGTATTTTTGATCCAACCCGGAGAGAAACTGGTATAATCTCCTCTGGCTTACGATTTTCTGGTACTGTGAGATTCCTTTTTCGCAGCAATCTATTGGGTTTGAATCCCTCCTGTCAATATTCATCCAACAAGTCTGTAGATTATTCCAGTAATCCTCAATTGTTGATTCTCCTTGACTGATTTTGTTTGCTCGTACTTCCAGATCGTATAGAATGAAGGGATCGGCTCCGCTTCCGTAGGTGGTAGCAAGGCCGTCCCAGATGGCTTTTGCTGTCTGGTAGTGAGCAAAATTGGATATCAATCGTGCCTCCATGTTCTGCAATAGCCAGGAGCAGACTGTTAGGTCTACTTCTTCCCATTGAGGAATCTTTGGGTCGTCGCTTTTTGGTGGTGCCGGGTTTCCCGTGATATGGGAAAGTCGTCCCTTGCCTCCGATTGAGACCTTCATGAGTCTAGACCATAACGGATAGTTATGGCCATCGAGTTTAAGGCCCAAATGAATATTTTCTGAGTTTCGCATGATGTTGGCTAACTGTTCTGATAGCTTCTCTTCTGTCATGTTGTTTGCAGGATTGAAGGATACGGGAGATCTGCTTTGATCTTACCAATTGGTTTGAGAGAGGTATTGAACGATGATGAAGGATATTCTGAGTTCAAGGTTGGGAAAGGTTTTATTTTTTTATTTGAGGTTTGCTGTAATGGGTCGGTCCTCAGGGCAGTGATGAACTCATTTCTGAGCCCAACCTGCTCTGATACCATGTTGGATTTTGAAGCTAGACATTGAGAGTGTAAGGGAGAAATGAGAGAATTGTTGTATTGCTTTTCAACTTGATAATTACAATGTGGTGTTTACAAGCTTTAAATAGAGATGAGAAAATACAAAGAAAGGAAATGTATATCTCTCTTGATATGAATAATGATCCTTGCTGATTTAATTTCAATCTTTGCTGATCCGATTTTGATATTTTGATCCTTGACCAAAATAGATTCCAACACTATGCATGATCATAAAAATGAGAAGTTGATCCATGGGGTGCTTCTGTGCACAAAATCAAACACAAGTGGTGATGTTATTTAGGGGTGTAAGCACCATGAATTAAATTGTTCATAAATTATTCGGATCACAATTTGATAAAAACTCGTTCGAAATTGTTCAAAAGAACTCTTTTATTAAATGAATCAAATCTCAACTTTATAGTATTCGATTAGTGTGCAAACTTGTCAGTTAAAATTAGTAATAAATATATAATAATAATTAATTATATAAAAGTATTATTTCATGATTTAAGTGTAATAAAAATGATAAATTTTTAAAGTAATTAGAAGAAAAATTGAATGTGGCCTGATATGATACTCCCTCCGTCCCGCCCGAAAAGACCCTTTTCATTTTGACACATTAACTTCGGAGCTAGTGTATATTAGCTAATTGTGGTTAATAATAAGATTTTCAATCATAATTAACTTATTTAAGACTTAAATAAGATTGCCAATTTTATTATTAATCACAATTAGCTACTAAATACTAGCTCCGAAGTTAATGTGTCAAAATGAAAAGGGCCTATTCAGGCGGGACGGAGGTAGTATTAATTTGTAATAAATATTTTTTTTTTCTCAAAATAATAATGAACATTTAAATGTATTCGAAATTTATAAAGTTGGGTTAGCTGTTCCATTAATCAGTTTGAAGGTGATAGCTTTCCGCACAGTTGTGCCTGGGAGAGTGGGCAATTGTATATATAAAAATATGAGTGGGCAGAATTAATTTTTCTGTGATGCTTCTTTTAATTAGTGCTGTTGATTTTTAATGGAGGAAGAAAAGAGTGTGGGTTAAGGGGAGGGAAAATTCTTTGTAAAAATGGGTGCTTTTTGGGTTTGCTTTTTCTTTTCTATCGCTGCTTGTGGTGGGAACAGAATTAGTGGGTAAGGACAATAGTTTAAGCAAAAGCAAAAGGAAAGTGGGTGATTTTATGCACTCAAAACAGACATATATGTTAGGGGGTAAGTATTTCAAAAATGTCACATTTAGTTTATAAAATGAATTATGCAAATCACATACTTTGAATTTTTCAAAATATATATATATATATAGGGTAGTGATCAGGTGAGAATAGGAGATACTATGAGAAATAAGAATAAATCTCGCGCGTCCATCTCATCAAATCGACGAACAGGATAACGCGGCATTTTTGCCCCAATATCCTGCAGTTTTAGCCTTTAAAGGCTAAAACTGTAAAAACACTCAAACATAAACAACAACTTTCATTTTTAGCCCGATTTTCTTCATTTTTAGCCCGGTTTACTTCATTTTTAGCCCGATTTACTTCATTTTTAGTTCGATTTACTTCATTTTTACATAAATACGAATTCATAAAAATTAAACATTAACAAAGACCAACCACAAACCTACCACATCCTGCAGTTTTCCTCGCTTTTACTTCAGTTTTGAATAAACACAAATTAAAAAAATACTAAATGCAATAATATCAAATATAAAAATTTACACAACTGCTACACGGTTTCATTATTATGTTGTTTCATTACAACTTTTCAATACACTTTTCGAAAAAAACTCTTCACATTCAACAAAATTTCAATTCCTCTCTCAAATTTTCTTCAAACATTCGACGGTTTTCTCTGGAATTCTACTCGCTTTCGCCAATTTCAAATAAATGAACCTGTAAGATGAAAAAATGAACAATGTTAACACTAAAGATGCACAATAATAAAGGAAAAATGAACATCTGAATAACACAATTTTTTTTTAAAAACTATCAACACAATTTGGAATAAATGAACCTAAAAGATGAAAAAATGAACAATGTTAACACTGAAGATGCACGATACTAAAGCAAAAATGAAGATCTGAATAACAATTTTTTTAAAAAAAACTATCAACACAATTTTGAATAAATGAACCTGTAAGATATAAAGATGCACAATGTTAACACAAAAGATGCACGATACTAAAGGAAAAATGAACATCTGAATACCACAATTTTTTTTAAAACTATATTCATGCACGAATCTAATACAAACAACGTCTAGAATTCAAAAACAAGATCAAATCATCTCCTAACATAAAAAAAATCAATAGAACCATGAACACTATCGAAAATACAAAATACAAAGTATTAAACTTACCCTCAGATCGATCAGACATGTCCTGTTCAAACTACAAAACTCCAAAATCAAAAAACAAAACTCCACAAAAACCACAATTTCAAAGCCGACGGCGATTACGAACGCCAAATCCAGAAACAAAAAAAAATCCGATCGAGAGAAGATATATTAATCGAATCGAACGAAGGAGGAATAAGATATCAGAACGCGCGAAATAAGGAATACAAAATCTAATTAAATATGGAAGTATATACCTTTTAAATCTTAAAAATCCTAAAATTACAAAAATAACCTTAATGAATCAAAACTGCATGATAAATGAGGAAAACTGCACACGGAGTAAATTTGATCATGAGCGTTGATAGCACGAAATCAAAGGCTGAGATTTATTCTCATTTCTTATACTAAAAACTATTCTCATATGATCACTACTCTATATATATATATATATATATATATGCAGACCTCTGATCCTGCAATGCCCATCCCATCCCCAGTAACTGCAACAACCTCTTGAAGCTCATTTCTCAATGTCTTCACTAGGACATGCTTGTCTAATGGTGATGAGCCCCCCATTACCTAATCACAAGCTATCAGCACTTCAAATCATGATTTGATAAATTTATTCTGCACAAACATGGATATGATAATTAATCCACCTTTAGTTTTGGTATTAAATCCTTCATTTGGTCAGTGCTCATGCAACGAAAATTTGGACCTTCTACAGCAAGATCACCATCTGTAAAAGAGAGAAATTGTTAGGAAGTTTGTTAGAATTTCCTTACTTATTATGTTTTGGTGGATCAAAGTTTGTTCAAGGTCTAACCAATCCAAGATTGTCTCCAGATTAGCTTCAGTATCAGTTTTAAAATGTAAAGTCCTGTAATATTTTTTTATCGAATTGTAAGCTGTAGCTGATATGAAGAACAGACTCATAAATCAGTCTTGACGCGCAAAAGGACTTATGAGAATGGAAAATTCAGTATGAGACTGATCAATCTGGAACTAATCAGTCCTGGGTCAATGCTCCACATATCATCCGTGACAATTAAAAGTATAGAAATAGTAATAATAATAATAATGCATAACCCAACCCAATAAATTAAATAAATAATTTGGCCTAGCATCTATAATAAAATGATAATACAAGCTCACCCACTAGCCCACAAAAGAAAAGTTATTAAAGCCCAAACAAAAGAAATAAAACCAAACCCAACTCTTTTTCACCCACTCTCCAAATTCCTACGAAAACTACTCTATGCCCACCACTTTCTCTCCCTTTTCTCTCGACAGCTCCAAGAGAAAATATGGAAACTCGAACAACTCCTATCTTCCTCACTCTCTCTATGAAATCAGATACTCGAAAGGAATGAACACCTTGGAAGAAAAAGAAAAAAGAGAAATGATTTATTGATGTTGGGATGAGATTCTACCTCAGTATTTATAATGAGAGCTCAAGGGTCATGGAATTCATGTATAAGGGCTCAAATTTATGGTTTTTAATTCAGATGAAGTAAATTGGAGATCATGGATTATGTGAAACAACTTAAAATTTATAAATTTTCTTAAATTCAATTGAACAAATTGAAAATCATAAATATATGAAGAGTTTGCAGATTTTTGTAGAGTATTTCATTTGGAGAAGAGACTTCATGGGCTAACTTAGTAGCTTGAGTCTAAGCAAAAATAATTATAATTGTGAATAAATAATATTATGGCTTTAAGTAAAACTAGATTTACACCCGCGCGTTGCGCGAATCAATATTCTTCAAAATAATATACAAATAATCTATTTCAAAATATTATGATAATAATATTATTTACTTTATAAATAATAACTTATGTTTCAGTAAATTAATATATTATAGTAGTTCGCACAAAATAATACTAATTACATATTGTATAAAATCTATTAAAAATACTAAACTTGTCTAATAAATTATCAACACATATATTATCCATTCAGAATTGTACTCAAAATAAATGAATTTGAATATACACTTCTAACATTTGTCAATTTACAATCATAACATAGTGCTTACAAAATTATAACTTAACTCACAATATTTAGCTATATTTTAATTTAATATCTTACACCAAAAATTACAGTTTAATTTCTAAGTTAGTTCATTTTACCGACTCAATGTCTAACATTTATTAATTTATAAATGTTAGGTTCTTGTAAAAGAAAATAGATATTATAAAGTAAAATGCATTGATTCCTAAAAATAATATGATTTTAGAAATTAAAATAATAAAATAAAAATTTTAAGAGTTGGTGAGAGAGTGTGAGACGGATCTCACAACATCCATAATATAAGTACTTAATTTTGAATGGGTCGGTTGAGGAGATTCACTAAAAAACCAGGTAACACATTCTCTTCACCAACTGTTGGCCGCTGCCGCCACGCCTCTGATTTCTGAAACAGGATGCGCCGCTCTAGCTCGCCGCATCTACTTCCTGCTCCCACCACGCTGCTTCAGCTCTCGCCTTAGGAGTTGGCCCCCATCGCCAGGAAGCTCGCCTAGATTGCCCAAAACACCCCTTCTAAATCCAAATCCAAATCCAAATCATGAAACTTTAGCTCATCACGGCAGGGTCGGGCCGGTCATGTTTAATAAGTCTGCTGATTTGCGATGGTGGTGAACATCACTCTGCGCAGCCCACGGCGCCTGCTGGGAGCGTGATCGATCGTTCCCTTCCTTTCGTAGAGATTAAATTACTATAAAAAACTCATGGGGCACAAACTGTTCGACGAATTGTCCCTTCGGGGAATTTTGTTAAACATGTCAGTTTAAATACTTTCAATTTCCCATAGCGTTTGACAATGGCATTAATTGTCGTAAGAAGGATGTTCCATTGGAGATCAACTACGAATTCGCTGTTATGTTGTTTAATATATTGCCTAACTCATGTTTACTTTCACTTTACATAACAAAGTTTCATGCTGTTCTCAACTTATTGGGGGCGCCACAAGGCATAATCACGTGCAATGAATTTGAACGAAAATAAGATTGAGAAGTTGCATCAGGAATCATGATTTACACACATACATGATACAAATTTTGTTTAACTTTTTAAATGCTAGGAAACCAAGCTTAGATTATATACAATTTGGTAGCATTTAGTATTTAGGAAGGTATTTTCGTTAGCATGAAATAAAAGACCATCAGAATTAAAACCAATCAAATACATCATTTATAGAAATAAAATACATTATTTTAATCAAAGAAATACATCATTTGAGTATTGTATATATAATGTTGTATTTGATCGTTAATTAAAAACTAAAGTATTAAAAAATGAATTACATCATTTAAGAACAAAAAACCATCATTGCTGAAAAAAATAATATATTATTTATGAACAAGATAATAACATCATTTACACTAAAAGAATACATCATTTTAATATAAAAATAATACATCATTGCTTAAAAAAAGAATATGTTATTTTGTATAAAATAATACATTATTTCAAAATAATACATCATTTCAAAATAATAAAAAAATACATTATTACTCAAAAAAAAAGGATATGTTATCTATGCAGTAAAAAAAATACATCATTTTTTCTATATAAAAGAATACATCATTTACAATTAAAAAATATATTATTTCAAAAAATAAAATTCATCATTGCTAAAAAAATAAAATATTTTATTTCTAAATAAAAGAATACATCATTCCAAACAAAAAAAAGATGCATCACTAAAAAAAGGAATATTTTATTTCTAAGTATAAAAATACATCATTTACAGTAAAAAAAAATACATTATTTTGAAACAATAAAAAAATACATCATTTACAGTAAAAACTGATTCCATGTTCATTCAAACAAATTGTCAAGCACCCGACAAGCATCGATCACATGAGTGTTTCAGACAAGACTAAGAGATAGGGAGAAACTTCAACGACTTCTATTACTTCCCAACTCACAAAAAACGTAGGAGCGCAAGCTTCTTAATCAGATCGATCTTATCAATTTCTCCTGAGATGAAGGTATAATTTGGTAGTAAAGACAAGAGAGGGTCCTCTGTCCCACGTTTTGTGTTTCACCCCCTCTTCCACTATTAAAATTATTAATTTTTATTTAAATTTTTTTTATAATCTTAATTTATTATGATTTGTATTAATTTTATAAGTTCAACTATAGGGTTCATCCAACCCAATTAGGCTATATAATATTTTTTAGTAATTATTTTTCAATTTTTAACTAAAATTTGATTATTAAAATTGATTAATTTATAACTATAATTTGTGTTCTTATAAAATTTTGATTTTTATTCTTATAAATCAATTAAACTATATTGTATTATACTTGATTTTTATTTTCGTAAAAATATAATTTAAAATTAATAATCGAGACAATGGAACACCAAGTGGAACACCAATGTGGGACAGATGATTTGATCCGGAGGGTGAGAGGGTATAATTAGGGTTGTGGTTTTGAATAATGTGGGAAAAATTTATTAATTTAGGAAAATTTAAAAAAAAAAAACCAATTTAAGTATATGGATAAAATTATATCTGTCTCACAATAAAAAATGGCGAGACCGTCTCATCCAAGACTTTGCCGAATTTTAATATTCAAATTACATTGCAAACATATTTATTTTGTCATTCATTTCAAATAATTTTGCAATTTAAAACTCTAAAGTTAATTTGCTAAATAATTCCATTTATGTAAAGTTTAATGATTTCTTAAAACTACATCATTACTAAATAAATTCAAATAAAAATTAATATCTAATAATTCTTTCAAAAAATATATTTTATTTCAACTTGCTCACAATATATTATATATATATATATTGAGATATTTCAACCATCATTTAATAATTGTAAAAATAGCATTAATTTATTTAATATTTTTTTATTTCAATATGTACACACTTTTTCAAAAAATTTGGACCGAAAAGCTCGAACTCCTTTATATATTATATAGATAACTTTTGGACTTTTTGTAGAAATAAATAATATTGGGCTAAATAGCTTTTGAGCTAATAAAATAGCGAATGGACTTATGCTATATAATTGGGCTATGATAATGGATTACAAAAAATTAATTACTAATGGGCTTAGATTGAATAATGTATCCAATGACTCAACCTAATATAATTCAGAGCAGAAACCAAAATAATATTATTCCATTTTGCCGAAGATCATTTATGTTATTGGGTTTTGGGGTGTAATCGGACCGAGTCAAGTTGAGTAGTGTCGTGCTCAAGTTTGACTTTTTTAGTATCGAGTTGAGCTTTGAGTTTTTTTGTCGAATATTTTGAAGTTCACGAACTTTATCGAGCCTAAACAAACTTATCATTATTGTTAATCTTAAATCATGAAAAATATTATTTTTATAAAATTAATTATTTTATATTTTTTTACTAATTTTAGCTAACGAGCAAGCTCACGAGTCGAATACTATAATGCTCAAGTTTTGTTCGTTTAATAAACGAGCTCAAACGAGCTTTTATCGAGTTGATATCCGAGTAACACACGAACAATTTGGCTCATTTACAGCCCTAATTGGGTTCGCGATCTTCATAGAAATCCCACCCTTCCATGTTAACAAACAAAAAACAGACGTACCTGTACATCCCCTGGATCAAAATCGGTTTTTTTTGCAAAAGGCATACCTACTACCTCCAAATTCAACTCTGACAATTCATCGAACACCTGGTGTTCGCCCAATATGTGAAACAGCCTCAAGCTCTTCTAAACCATTCTAGCTTTAGGCGGACAGTAATAGCTCTGGAACAACTACAGAAATCTCAATTTCAGACTTCTCACTTTCTAGCATCATTTTTCCCATACAGAATCGACCTGTAGCAGTTCTAATTTGTCGTCATCGGTGGATGTCGCTTTTCCTTCTGCTTCGACTGTCTTAAGCTCGATGAACTTGGAGATATCGACGGTGGAATCAAAGTGCGATTTTTGCAGAATAATTGTAGAAAGTAATGATGATAGAAAACAGCGAGAGATATTTGGGAAAGTATCAATTATTTTCTTAGCTCAAAACTGTAAAATAGTACAGCATAAAACTTGAAGACGATGACTCTCTCTCCTCTCATGCGTAGCACGTGAGAAATAACATACTAAAAACGCAACAAAACAAAGCTAAAAACGTGTAAAATATTGGAAAAAACTCCTAAGCCCGTAGACGAAGCTCACACCATGCTCACGTAAATCAACATCACCATCCTCAACAATAATGCTAAGGAGATTCATGAATACCCAAACAATAAGACCAATTTCGATTCATAAGTTCATAGCATAACCCTAATAAAGTAACCAATGCACTCTGTATCTATCTACTTTCTGTAAATTTGCAGAAGTTGTTAAAGCCAGCTGTGATGTTCAAGTGGAGGAAGTTGAGAAGAAAACAAAGTTAAAAAAAAAAGATTTTCCTATCAATCTCAGTTCACGAGTGCTGAATGATGATGTTGAAGAAGACGAGTCGACTACACCAGCATCAACTAATACTGCACCATTGCTAAATCAACCAGATTCGGACTCGCCCGGCTCATCAAGTCCAAGCTCAACTGCAAATAAATAAGTACAAAATATTGTTCAACGATGTCTGCTGCTTGCAACTATTGTTTTGTTGAGCCTGGAAACTTTGCTGAAGCATTAGAACAAGCATAGAGAAAAACAATTGAAGCTAACGATGCTACAACACAGAGAAAGCACAAAAAGTTTGGAAGAAGCAATAATGCCCAACCAAAAAGTAGAAATGGAAGTGGAAAGTGTGAAACATTAGAATATTAATGTGTTGTACATGAACTTAATTTATCTAGATACATTCATGCATTAAGACCTAAATACATTTACCTAGATTCATTTATATGACTCTTGAGATGATTCATGTATCTCAAATACTTTATAAAGAGTTGTAATCTAATTCAAGATCAATCCAAATATTGAGAGAGAATGGAAGCACATTGAATCAATCAAAAATATCGAATAAATTCTCTTCAATATCTTGCTTGAGCATTACTCCTGCCGAAACTATATAAGCAGATAAAAATTTAGTTATTGTGTCGGGTCAAAATGGGATTAATAACCTAAGACGAAGGGAGTATAATTTAAATTTTGAAATTGGACACATATTCTTCTTTGTTTTTATTTAATATTTAAAAGTTAAAATAAATTAATTAAATTAATAGTGATTAATTTCGACTATTTTAAATTAGTAAAGGCTATAAAATATTAAAACAATAATGAATAAAATTAAAAACCATAAAAGGAAAAAAAAATTAACTCACTTCATTCTGTCACCACTCTACGAGGTACAAAAACTTTGAAGTTGGGACCTGTCAACCTCTTCAGTTCTTCTTGACTCCAATCAATCACAACCACAACCTGAAACGAGAGTTCATCTCCTTGATATTTCATTTGCTCCTCCACGATCTCCTTCGCAGACACAACCACTGCTTTGCTGCACATATTTATACATATATTCTTCAGTGTTTCTATTTCTCCAATCTCTCGAGGTATCTCCTCCAACTCTTCTATACCTTCAAGACGAAGCTGCTGGAGGCATGGCAGTCCTTCTACCGTCCACTGTTTCCAATTTCGAATGTCGTACAACCACAAGTATTTCAGCTTCAGGAATCGGCCTTCTTCTATTTTCCACATCTCACTTCCCAAGCATCCAAACCACAACCGGAGCTTCTCAAGATGGGGCAGTGAACCTATCTTTTCCAACATCTCTTCTTTCCACTCAAACTTAATATTCACCTTAAGAGTCAGCTTCTTGAGGGAGTGTTGAAAGCTAAGCTGGTGCATATTATAACAACCAACATAATTATAGAGTTGAGTAGAATCGATAAGGAGAGATTCCAGTTTAGATAGATACTGAATATTGGTAACACAATACCAATCATCATCATAGACATTACTAGGCTTAGGCGGAAAGTGATATTTCATTTTCAATTTCTTGAGATTTGGAATTCTCTTCAGCACCTCTTTACTGCACTTGAAAATATTTACTCCCTTGAGGACTTGAAGATTCTCCATGATTACAACATCCTCATCCATGTCGCTCGGAGGATCTGGGAGATTCACCGGGCCCCCCCAGTCAAAAATGAACTCAATATGCCTAAACTGACGCATTTTCCAAATCCCGACAGGCACAGTAGTAGACACGAAGTCAAATGAAAAAAGAATAATTGTATGCAGATTCCAAAAGCGATGGAGTGAAGACAAGAATGTGGACATGCTATTGCCATGCACTTTAGCAGCAAGATGCCTCAAGTTAACATGTTCAAACTCAGAGAATTTCACGTAATCATAAAATTTGCGTACATGAAATGTTCTCACCAATCCAGAATTCCGGTACCCTGCAGGGACTTTCCCATTTTCACAAATAACAGAACGAGCATGTGGCATAGATTGCAACCCCTCCAGTACTTTCTTCTCTGAAGTGTTGCTAGGTATAACAATCCGCCGGCATTGTCTGTTCGTGCTTCTTGATTGCCCTATCACATGGTAAAACCCATATTTCTGACCTTCGCTCAAGCATAAGTCCCTAAACAGATCATGCATTTTGCATCTCGTTATCTTTCCTGTACTACCAAATTCATGAATCATAATGAGATTTCTATCAATCAAGTCCTTCAAGAATCCCAATGCAATTGTTTCCAAGCTTCTATCATCCATTGGTTTGATAAATCCTTCAGAAACCCAGAGCTTGATGACTGTGGAGACTCTGATTCGATCGTCTTCTTCAAACACCCCCAAGTATAAAAAGCATGGCTTTAAATACAGTGGCAAATGATTATAGCTCAATTTCAACAATCTCAAGCAAAGCTCGTCATTCTCCAAATTTACATTGGAAGCTATATTGTTGCTCACTGATTTCCAACTTCCATAAGTGAGTTCCCTTTTTCTCAAAATGCCTCCCACCACAACAATTGACAACGGAAGACCTCTGCAATTCTTCACAATCTTCTTTCCAATTTCCATCAACTCAGAAGGGTAGCTTTCCTCTCCAAACACTGTTTTAGAGAATAGTTCCCAGCTGTGATCCTCATCTAGAAACTTCATTTGGAGGCTATAATTCTTGTTCAATGCAGACCCCAACTGTGATAGCCTCGTCGTCACTAATATCCGACTGCCATTCTCTTTATCAGGAAAATAAAGTTGTATTTCGTTCCATGCATCAATGCTCCACATATCATCCATCACAATTAAAAACCTTCTACCAAATAAAAATTTGTGTAACATCGATCCTACTTGATCTTCACTCCTCTCCTTCACTTCTATCTTTTGTTCAGTGACTTGAACAAGAACTTCGTTCAGAAGCTCTCTGGTGTTGTATTTTTGAGAAACAGTTATCCAAGCACAAACATCAAAATGCTTTTGAATAAGTTTGCGTTCATAAATAGTTCGAGCCAGAGTAGTCTTACCTAAGCCACCCATTCCCACGATTGGAATGATTTGCCGGTCCCTCTGGTCATTGGTGAGCTTGTCCAAGAGTTTATCCTCATGAGCACGGACCGCCACAACCATGGAGCTGGAAGACAGAGAAGATCTTATAGGAGCAGCGGATGCAGAGACTTCCTCATGAGCACGGACCGCCACAACCTTATTCTTTGCAACCATCTCCGCCGCCTTTTTCTTGATCGAATCCATTTCTTGTACCACACTCTCTAGATCTTGGTGGAACTTGAGGCTTTTGGTTTGTTCATCGTCTGCATCTTCTTGTTTCCTGGCAACAACTGAACTGTTTTGTGTATGGAGGCGATTAATGGTGTGGACTAAATGGGATTCAATAACATCTTCAGCTTTATGAGCCGCATCAACAATAATCATCTCCAACGGATCATCTTCAGATTGAAAGTCTCCCAGATATTCCAGCAAAGTGGTAAGGATTATAGTGAGAGAATGAAGGCGGTGTTGGGCTTGGATAGAAATGGGAGGGGAAGGATGTTGTTGGATATCATGTAAGATTTTCATCAGAGAAACCAAGGCTGCATAGGCCGCCACCGCCATGATAAAAGTGTGTTGAGAATTTGGGAGATTTGAGTATGCGGAAATATAATTTGGGTGATAGAATAGAAGTTGGGGTGAATTTTAGATATACAAGTACGCGGAAATATAAATAATTTCTAGTCCGCTCCTTGTGGGAAAATGCCAAGAAGGTGCAAGGTTATTATTTCTTATTTGATATTTTTTTATTATTTTGATTTGATATAATTTTGCTTAGTTAAGTTTAATTGATTAACCCATCCATCCAATTAGAATATATTAGTAATTGATTATTTATTTTAAATATATTATAATTTACTTTATTAGTATTTTTATAGTAACAATTGTTAAAATTAATAAATATTGGAGCACTATCACTCAACAAGGACAAGTCTCTTTAGTCCCCATACTTGGATTGTAATTGTAAAAATACATTGTATGTGACAAAATGATTATAATTTCGAGTTTTGATTATTTATTGTGAAATATATTATAATTTACTTCATTAGTATTATTATAGTAGCAATTATTAAAATTAATAAAAACAATATTAAATACTAAATGGAGCTCTATCAGTGAATATGGATACGTCTGAATGTAAATAATTATTTTTAAAAAAAGGATATGCTTCTTTCTTTTTTTTAATAAAGTAATTATTTTTCATATGAGGATTTGATCTGCTTGACAAATTCAGACTTGGGGTCTCTACCATGGAGATTAATATATTCTTTAACTTGTCCCTTTTGCATTATAATATAAACTAAGTCAATGGTAGGTTTGGAATTAAATAAGACATTTAACATTTAAAATTGTTTTTTATTTGTATGGTAGGTTTTGTTTTGTTTTCATGATCATAAAATATGAGAAGTCGGTCATGTTATAGTTAGGGGTTTGTAGCTATGCGGAAATGTAACGCGTAGTAGGTACAGATTTTCTGCTTCTACAACTAGCCACTTGCAATTCATAGACAAAAATCCAGAAATGCATGAAATAAATATCGTATTTTATCTTGTTTGAATGGTATTTGTATTATTATAGCACATGTAATTTGTAGGCAGCTTCTACTTGAACGTTGAAAAGTAAAATTATTTGAATTTGTAAACGTATCATCGACATTTGAGTTTAAATAAATGCATAATTATTTAAGGAAAAAATACTATCCTATGTTTGGAGTACAGTAGTAAATATGATTTGTTTGCATGATTGTAAAAATCGCTAGGCGCTAGTCGGGCGCTCAGGTGGGCCTAGAGTCTAGGCGGCTTAGGCGGAAACTAAGCGTTTTCTAGGCGGTAGTTACACGGTAAGTTAATTTTAATATTTCATATATATAATATATATTTATCAATAAATAGAAAGTAAGATTTATATAAATTTCAATTATTTTTTAAAAAATATATAAAAAATAGGCTGCTCAAACTGATTAGGCGGATTAGGCGGTCTAGGCAGTGCCTAAGCGTCGATTACTCGCCAAACTAATTAAGCACGGGGATTAGTGGGTAATCGGTTTGGTTGAAGACCGCCTAGCGTCTAGGCGGGGCCTAATCGGTCCTAGGCGGAGATTTTTACAACACTGTTTGTTTGTGACAAAGATGTTACAAGTTGGAGCTTTTATTGGAATATTTAGGTGTATGAATTTAAATAAATGTATTTCTATTTAAAAACAAAGTTCTTTGTTCAAGACGAAGTGATGAAAGGATCTTACCTGCGACCAACATATTATAGATTCGAGATTCTTGAAAATATATGGGTCTGTAAATTGTAAATAAATATATTTATATTTAAAAAGTAACAAAAATGATAATTTAACAAAATTATATTTGTTACTTTTAAAAAAAAACATTATAAATCTCTTATATTCACTATTTTCTAAATACTTAATATATATATATAAATATATAGGGATGTGATCTTATGTTACCCATCTCTCCTATGTTATATAAGACTAAATATCATCCTTCAATGTTTTAATCTAACGGCCCAAATTAAATCATTAATATTTTACTTTCACTTTTAATTGTTTTAAAGATACGTAGAAAGGAGTTTTGTGTAATTATGATTTGGCAGTTACAATTTAAATGTAATCATATCATTATGAATGCCTAGTTTTTTGTAACTGGCTTATTTATTTATTATTTTTAAATTTTAATAAAATAATTATTTTCATTTCAGTTTTTGTTTCTTCACTGTTACTTCAATTATTAAATGCAATGGACTTATTTTAATATTTTATTTTGTTGGTTGAGAATTAAAGTTTAATACTATAGTAATTTGCTTTTGTTGATTTGTATTATTTCTATGTCAGCGCCGATGATTCATTTAAAAACACGAAGGTCGGTGGTAGGGGGTGAGGTGACCGGATGTAATGGTTGTGCAGGCGAGAGTCCACAAACAGCACGTTCTCCTCTCTTTGTGTATCTCCAGCAGCGACTGTGGTCATGGCGGCAAGGTGCAGCGCGGTCGCCGACGATCGGGAGGAAGGGCGGCGTTCAAGTCGCGGAAGTTGGGTACCAAGGCAATATATAACAAGATTGCAAGATAAAATATACATGGAAGTTTTTGAGTTGCATTTTTCAACCATGTAGATGTTACATTATTTATATGATAGTTGATGCATTATTTATTTTGTGTCTACTACATTGTCTTTATAACGTATTTTTACTTTATTTTTAAAATATGACTCCAGGTTTTAGTATAATATTGAATTTGTAAACAAATAATGCAGCATATTTGTCATAGATAATGTAACATTCGTAGCGCATTATATATCAAATTAAAGATAATTTAATTATCTTTTAAACGAAATCTATATTGCATAAGTTCGGAATAAGATCATCGTTGTAAGATTAAATAATGCAATAGCTAAAACAAAATAACGTAATGTAATATAAAGGATAATGTAATACTATAATATTTATTAGGAGAACTAGAATTATCTAATTCTCCTTATTACATTATTAATGTCACAGTACATTTAAAAATATCATTACATTATCCTTCGTATTATGTTGCATTATTTAGTTTTATCTATTACATTATTTAGTTTTACTTCGATTATCTTAATTCGAAAATATACAATAGGGATTTCATTTGAAAGATAATTAAATTATCTTTAATTTGATATATAATACGTGAGTAAATAATTTAAATTGAGTGAGTTATGATTATTTAAAATTTTATAAGAATTCTAGAGGAGAGAAATGCCCCAAAAATTTGTTGTGATTTCCAAAACACCAAAATGCCCCAATAATATAACAGATATACTAGAATAATGCACCGAAAATTCATCTCCGAAAATTTAGATCTGAACCGCTCATTTTTTATTTGAAAGGCTAGATTTTGGTCTCATATAACATATGAAAGGTGGGTAACCATATAATGCAACCAGGGCCGGCCCTGTAATTTTGGAGGCCCTGTGCGAATAAGATAAATGGTGCTCCTAATTTTTTTAACTATAAATAAGAGTACTAAAAAAAATTGTATTCTAAAAAATTCTCTCATCTTATGCAATAACAACTAGTGTCGTCAATAAAATTATATAAGTAATATACATATTAAACTATTTAATTAGTAAGTCAATATACCTAAAGCAATTTTTTTACATTGTGTAAAAGATATATATTGTATGGTGTTTAGTTATTGAAACCATGGTTGAAAATTAACAAAATCAAATAAACTAATTAAAATTTAAAAAAAATATTAAACAACATAAATTGCAAGGAAATCTAAAACCATTCATTGAAATCAGCACAAAATCTAAAATCATGCGATTATTAAATTTGACAAAATCCATCAAAGATAAAACACTACATATGAATCCAAAAAAACAAAAACAAAAATCAAATGAAGAATTACCTTTCACCTTAATGTAGAATCCTTCATCGGTAAGAGAAATAAATTATTGATTTGTAAAACGAGTGAAGCAACAACGAAGTAAAGCAACAAAGGTTTCGTTTAGTTGATGGGACGTCTCATTGTTTGAGAAGAATGAGATTTTTGTGTTCAACTATGTGAAGATGCCCGAAAATATTTTTTTAAAATTAGGAATACATATCGCTAATTGGATATAGTTGAACAAATAAATCTTAATATCTTGTTTTCTATTTTATATTAAACTAAATATTTGTGATAGGATAAATATAAATTATAGTTTTTTTGTTAATCTTTTAGTTAGGCTAAAAACTAAGTTTTTTGTATTAGATTCTTTTATTTTGTACTAAGATAAATTAATAACTAACATAATATTACTATATATATTTATTAAAAAAATGGTGTCTCTCCCACTCGGAGACCCCAGTGCGGCGCACCTCTAGCACAGCCTAAGGGCCAGCCCTGAATGCAACCTTATCGGGAGCTGATCAGGTAAGAAAAAGTCCCCTGTGAGAAAAAAGAATGAATCATATCCATCAAATCTTAATAAATCAATGGTTGATATAAAATCAAGCAACAAATCAAACACAATCAAGCAACACAATAATCAAGCAACAACTAAACACAATCAAACAATTGCTTGATTGTGTTTTAGTTATTGCTTGATTGCATATCAACCATTGATTTATTTAGATTTAATGGATAGGATTTATTCTTTTTTCTCACAGGAGGATTTTTTCTCACATGATCCCTCCTCTCTCTCTCTCTATATATATATATATAGAGGTTAGATCATATGAGAATAGATGTTAATGTAAGAAATGAGAATAAATATCAGCCTTTGATTTCACAATATCTACGGTCATGCTTTAATAATTTCCGTCTTCATTTTATCATCCGCGAACTTCATTATTACATATTTAAGGGTATCATTGTCATTTAGCCTGATGGTATCTCCCTCAAATAATTTCCATTTTCATTTTATCCTCCGCGAACTTCATTATTACATATTTGGATCTCTAATTCCTTTCATTTTCGATTTTTCATAAGATTTCGATTGTCTTGTTGAGTCATCCAATACTTTAAAATTAAATTTTATTTTATTATTATTTAATTGAATTTTCTAATTTAATGAAGTTTTAAATAGATAAAATGAACATATTCTTCTGAAAATTTGAATTTATTTTTATTTAATTTAATTTTTCTCATTTAATGAAGTATAGAGGAGATAAAATGAAGAGAATTGTTTCTAAAAATTTGATTTTTTTTTCTTTTAATGATGTATATAGGAGATAAAATGAAGAGAACTGAAATATTTTTTTCCGAAAAATTGATTTTATTTTTTATTTAATTTAATCTTTTCCATTTAATGAAGTATAGAGGAGATAAAATGAAGAGAACTGTTTCTAAAAATTTGATTTTTTTTCATTTAATGATGTATATAGTAAAATGAAGAGAATTGAAATCATTTTTTCCGAAAAAATAATTTTATTTTTATTTAATTTATTTTAAAATGAACAACAATTGAGATAAAATGAAGAATAACTAAGATATAATGAAGAACTACTAAGATAAAATGCATGTCACGTGTAACATCAAAATTCACATCGAATTTATTTTATAATGAATCACAATTGAGATAAAATGAAGAATAACTAAGATATAATGAAGAACTGCTAAGATAAAATGCATGTCACGTGTAACATCAAAATTTGAATCGAATTTATTTTATAATGATTCGCAATTGAGATAAAATGAACTATAATTAAGATAAAATGAAGTATATATACATAAAATGAACAAAACACAACTTTTGCGCCTTGTACGTTCGTAATGACTATGTTGCCCTTTAATGAAGTAAAATAAGGATAATATGCCGCGTTTTTTGTTTAAACTCTTATGTAATCTGGATCGTTGATGTTGTCAAATTTATGGACGAGATTTATTCTCATTTCTCATGATAAGGACTATTCTCACCAGATTAGCCCCCTATATAAATATATAGGAGTGATCATATTACAAGTCCTCCTTAGATGGGAGAAGAGAATAAATCATGGCCCTTGATTTGATGAAATAAGTGGTCCAGATTTAATATCTCTATTTATTTTGTTATTTAATTTATGAATTAATTTTTTGTAATAAGGGTATTTAGGTAAGTTACACATGGGGGACCACAAAAAAATCTCATATTCTTTTCATCTCAAACTCAAGTATTTTTTTTCTTCAACATATTATCTCTCCTCTAATTTCCTCATAAAACTTGAATTATTCATATCTCACTCAATTTAAATTATTTTTTAACTTACCGTATATCAAATTAAAGATAATTTAATTATCTTTCAAACAAAATAACTATTGCATATGTTTCGAAAAAGATAATCGTAGTAGAAATAAGATACTGCAACTATCTATATGCAGATAATGCATATTTACAAGCTTAATAATGCAGCTTACATCTGAAAATATATAAACATGCAAATATGCATTATATAAGCATGTAAATATGCATTATATACCCTTGTACAATTGTAGTATAATAATCACAAGTATTTTAAGATTTAGATTCACAATCAATGAAAATTAGGATACATGGATATAAACCATTTCAATCCATACATACAAAAACGTTTCTTTGAAAGCTTAATCCCAAGCAAGGCCAAGGCAGAGTTCATCATCATCTTCAAACACCCAAATCCCCTTAACAATGGCATTTCAAGACTTCGACCTCATCTCTCAGCGCCTTCAGGAGGAGAAGAAGAAGAAGAAATTCAAGCAGCGCCTCATCTTGGCGTTCATCATCAGCGTCATCGTCATCCTCCTCACTGTCGTCGTCGTCTGCTTCGCCATATACAAGAGCAATCAGGCCAGCCACGCTAGCGCCTTCTCACAAATTGGATTGCAAGTAACTATACGGTTAAACAAATGAAGAAAATCATTTCTAATCATCCACTATCCTATATACTAGAGCATAGATCTCGCATGAACTATAAATCATAAACTTCACAAATATGATTAGCATGTTGCTGCTCTACTAGATCTACAGAATCATACCACTCATCATATATGCAGAAATGTACACTTGAGTTATTGACTTTCTAATCATTCATTATTCTATATGCTAGAGCATAGATCTCGCATGAACTCTGAGTCCTAAACCTCACAAATATGATTAGCAAGTTGTCGCTCTACTAGATCTGTGGAATCATACCACTCATCATATGTCTATGCATGAAATGGTTATCAAAAGCACAATCATCGTATGTTTATGCATGAAATGGTTATCAAAAGCACAAAGCAAAACAGGGGTTCGATTATAAGCCATGTTTCCTCATATTTCTACACAACAAACATGTTCAATCCTAGATTCCTCGTTAATATTCATCTTTTTAGACTAAATAAGTGAGCTAACTCAGGAATCAGGATCACTATCGTACCATAAAGTTCAAGTAAAATATATCCAAAATTGAACTCAGATTCACACAAAATCATGCACTAACAGATATTCAAGTTTAGAAAAGAGTGCAATAATTCAAGTGTTGCGGATTTAGTTCATAACTAAATTGAAATGAAAATAAAACTTAAACACATTCATCATCCTACTTGTTTCTTTTTACAAAATAAGCTCAAAACATTCAAACCTAAGAGATCCTTCTTAAGGCTGGCTGGAACTCTTTCATTCGTGTGCAAAGCTGCGCCTCTCCTCCAAGAAATCTCTCTCGAACTCCTCCCAATGTGTGTGTGTATGTTGTATGATTGATTGTTATCCTTCTTGTCCAAGATATCGACCTTTTTATCTCATCTTTCACACATGATCCTTACATGTGGCTTCCCATTTTGCCCTTTGATAAGCTCGTATTTTGCCTCACTTATCACGTTGTTTTCTTATTGTTTTATTGCATTTATTTGAGTTTTTAGTTAATAATCGAGCATGAAGTGTTTATAGGGATATTATGCTTGTCATGGTAATATTTTACAGGTTTTAGGCCAAATTCAAGGGAAACCCGTACCGAAAGCAGCAGATGTTCAAAGGAACAGTCACGACTTCTTCCACAGATGGAATCTGAGCTAATGGATCACATGGATGGAAAGATCTTTGAGTTAGCTTTCCAACGCAACTGGAATCGGGTCAATCGGAGTTCGGGAGTGAAAGTTATGGCCAAAACCGTGAGACTGCACGGACAGATGCATTCCTGTCGAGCGACACAATCTGTGTCGACCGAAATGAAATCCTGTCGACCGACAGGAACTGTGTCGAGCGACACGCGTCCCGGAAAGGCAGTTTTTGGCCCAGTTTGGAGATTTTTCCTTCCCAAATCATTACCTTTTGAAGATATTATTTCTCCCCCTATAAATATGACTTATTAAGCTCGAAAATTAGGTCTTCTTATTCAGTTTTTCAGCACTCCTTTATTTTATTTTCAGCATTAAACTCTTTAATTCCTAGTACTCTTTATTTTATTGTTGCAATTGGATTCAAGTACTTCAAGGTTCCTATTGTTTTAATGATTCAAGTAAGTTTCTTTACATCTTTTGCAATGTTTATTTCAGTTATGTTAGGCTAGAACCCTTAACAGGTTCTAGGGTTTTCTCCATCCTTTTCAATATGTGTTAATTCAATTAAATCCAACCCTTAATTAATTGGTTCAAATTCTATGGTTTTCACTCCAAAATCTATTTTAAATTGAAGGATCGAGAGATGAAAATTGGATTAGGTTTATAGTTATTAATTTTGATACAACTGTTTTCTGTCTTAAAAAGAAGAATTAGTTGTAGGGTTTTCAAATCTGTATCTTCATTGAGATTGACTAGTTTGTGTTCTTGAGACCGAGAGGTAAAATTCACTTTCTAGTAATCTAGGTTTCAATCGCCCAACAAAGGAATTGATTCCAATTTATCAGATTTCCCACCTTAATGATTATTTTGGGTTTGGATTGATTGTTTATACATGTTGGATTGGATTGGTTGATTTCCCTAGAATCTGTGCTTTTTATTATTAAATTTTATTCCCAAGTTAATTTCTATTTTGAAAAACAAAACCCTCTTCTGAAAATTGGTTCACTCAAACAAAGAATTGATAAACTGTGTCCAGTACATGAGATGACTTCGTTGCACTGTCCCTGTGGGTTCGACATACCTTTGGGTTTCTAAATTTATTTGCTGCTGTATTTTTACGGTTATCAAATTGGCGCCGTTGCCGGGGATAGTCAGATTTTGTCTTGTTATTGGATTGTTTTGATATTTTCTGGATTGAGTTTTTATTTCTGTTCGCGTGCGTGTGTGTGAAATTTTTGTTTCTATTTCGATCGACAGAGCTTCTGTCGATCGACGCAGAGGCAACATCCGTGTCGATCGACAGCCTCCCTGTCGGTCGACACAAAGACTGATTCTCGATTTCTTTGTCTTCTCTTCAGGTGCATGAACACAAGAGCTCTGGGGAAAAATCTTGAAGCCTTCGATTCAGAAATTGAAGCTACCTGTAGGAGAAACAAAAGCAAAGGAAAGAACAAGGAGAGACAGCCAGAGATGGAGCAACCACCAGAACCTCAACTTCAAAACATGACTCCCGAGGAGCAGAGACAGTTCATGAATGAGGTCCGACAACTCAGGGATCAACTCCAAGCAGCACAAGCAGTTCAAGCAGAGCAGGCTGCCAGACTGGCAGCCCTGGCCAATGAAGGAAACCGTGAAAGAAGAATTGTGGTGCCCCAAAGATCCATACTTGATCGCTTCCTGCCACAGCGAGAGGAGCCGGGATTCCAAGTTGGCATTGATGCCAACAACTTCGAGCTGAAGACAGGCCTGATTCAGATGGTCCAGCAGAACCAGTATGCAGGGAAGGCCATTGAGGACCCGTACAGCCACCTCAGTCAGTTCATCGAGGTGTGCGACACAATCAAGCAGAATGGAGTGCCTCAAGACACCATCCGGATGCGGTTGTTTTCTTTTTCTCTCAGGGATGAGGCCCGATCTTGGTTTGCTGGATTGGACAAGAGCAGAATTGCCACATGGGCACAGATTGGTGTGGTGAACGTGAAACGAACACGTGGTACCCTGGTTCGAGCAAGGTTCGGGGGACCGGGGTGGTGGTGGACTCTGGATTGAATGCGGGAAGCCCTCAATTCTAGCGGGGATCGTTTCCGGGTGCCTTATGTCGAAAGCTTCCTGATAATGTAGGGGGTTAGGCGGTGTGTCCCGTTGGTTAGACAGCGGTGCAAGATGAGTTGAGATGGATCAAGGCTCGAGGGGAGGAAGCCCTCAACACCTTTTATCTACCAAATTGAAATAGGTTGCAACCGCTTCCATTTCCTTGTGTGAGGTGGTAAATTTTGAAGTTTGTTCAAACTGAGATGAGACAGGAACAAAATTATTCAGAGTGATCATACCAGTTTGTATTATTCTCTAGAGGTAGATAAGAATCCACTAAATCTTCTTCCATTTAACTAGTTTCAGATTCTTCTTCAATCTCCATGTTAACTTCTCATTCTTCTAGTTCTTCAATCTGAACATATAAAACAACTTCTTCTTGTTCATCAGATTCTTCTTCGGACTCCGAATCATCACTCAAAGTACTACTGAAATTCAATTTCTTCCTTCTAAGAACAGTAGGACACTCGTTGGCATAGTGACCAAGTCCAGAACATCCATGACATTTTACATTGTCAATGTTAGACTTTTTTCAGAGAAACCCCTTTTTCCTTTCTTGGATGTGCTATCTCCAATTCTTTTAGGAAAACCTGAGGAGCCTGGAGAGTTTCCTAAAAAACTTGTTGTAGGGAGATTTGGAGCAGATCTCCTGAAATCTGTGTCTTTGTTGTCCTTCTTCAAAGAACGAACAAGTTTGTTGAACTTCTTTGTTAGCAACACAAGGCTAGGACTTTCTTCATCAACCAATTCGTCATCAGTCTCATCTTCAGGAAAGGTAATTCTGGGAGTACATGGTGAGTTCACATTTTTTTATCGATTTTTCGGCACGAAGTGCAATGCTTTTTCCTCGATAGTCATGTTTCTGTTCAATCAAGTCCATCTCGAACGTAGTAAGAATGCTTACTAGCTCTGAAATTTCTAGCGCATCAAGAGCCCGTGCTTCCTCTATTGCATATATCTTCATGTTGAATCTCTCAGGAAGGGATCTCAGCAATTTACTGACTTGCCTATTATTGCTACCCCCAAAGCTTGTGCTTTGTTTGCCATAACAGCCAATCGTTCGTAGTATTCAACAATTGTTTCCTCATCTTGCATTCTGTGATTCTCAAATCTGTTTGTGAGGAGTCTCATCTTTGTCTTTCTGACACTAACAGTTCCTTCATATTTTGCCTGAAGAATAAGCCATGCCTCTCTGGTTATATATATATATATATATATATATATATATATATATATATTAATTAGGAATGTACGTGTAATAGAATATCAATATAAACTATTATTATAACTAATATAAAAGGTTACATAAATTAAAATTAGAGAATGGCATGTACGAAATGTTGGCAACAAAATATATATTCTTAATAACTAAGAAATGACTAAACAAAGCTACGGAACAATCATCGAAGCTATATTGCTCTGTGTCCTACAAGTGGAAGCATAAGAGAAGATAATAGGTGATTCATTATTTTTAATTAATATTTTAATAAAAACCCTTAGCTATAAATACATAGCATGCACCTTGATGAATGGATATGATTCACAAACACTTCCGTACATATTTCTATTTGATTATTTAAATACATTACTATTATTATTATTATTATTATTATTATTATTATTATTATTTTGGAATGTAAATATATATATCTTGCTTAAGTTATTCTCAAGTCTCAAGTTCATCAATATCAGGTGTGGGAATTTATTTAGTTATGCTGTTGATTTAAGATTGTTCTTGTTGATATAATATGTTTGACGTGTATGGCTTCACATCATATATGGTATGTTGGAACTGAACGCCCAGCATATTCATGTGGGACTGAACGTCCTTTATATTTACGTTGTGCACAACTTAGTCGCCAGGGGCCGTGAATAGGCCCGAGATCTATATAAGGTCCTTGGATGCACCGAGCGACATCATTGATACATTTACAGTGATGAATACATATGTATTTCATTTTATATGAGCTTGAACAATCTTATGCATAATGCCCACACTGAGTGTATTATATATACTCATCCCACATTAACATTTTAGGTAAACAAAGTTAAAAAGATGAAGTCGGAGACGCGTGGAGGATCGAATGACCCACCAAGTTATTTTTTTCTATTTAAAGCATTAGCTTCCGCCTTTCTCGTGAATAAAAATATATTTTATATTTTCACTGATTTATTTAAAATATTGAGTTGTATTTCACTTATATATTACGTTAACACCTTAAATGGATTAGGGTGTTACAGAGTTGATATTAACCTGAAACAAGGAACATCAACAAACACAAAGATAGAATTCAATGCTTTTGCATTGCAGTTAGAAATAAGTCGTTCTTCAGCAGTCCAACGATTTTCTGGTTTCAAAGTGGTCCTTTCTTTTGTTGCATCTGTTGGGTTAGGAACCGTCATCTTTGGTGGTGACCAACCATCAAGAACTGCAACCCACGCACGTTCATCAATAGATTTGATGTAGATTGTCATGCGAGATTTCCACATTGAATAATTACTCCCACTACTCTCCAGAACTGGTGGTCGACAAGCTGAACTTGAAGAATCCATTTTGGTAAACTGTACTCAGGAACAGATACTTAGTATGTCAAGTAAAGGCTCTGGATGCCAATTGATGAAATGTAGTGCCCGAATTTACCAAAACGTTTGTTAATGTTAGAGTGCAATGAAAGTGTAACAAATGTAAGATCAAAAATTCAATGCACAGCGGATAACTTTGTCTGAGATATTTCTAAAACCCAGACTGCCTCATGGCAAAAATATATTTCACTAGTATAAACAAATTTTTACACAGGAAATAAAATAGACAAAATAACTCAAATTTCCTCTAAGTTCACTCCTTAGAGTAAATTTGATTACAGGACTTACTAATCTAAACTAATCGATCCTCAATAGCGTTTCCTCAATCTTAGGATTCACTCTCCGGTGATTGTCTCTACACTCTAAAGAAGATATTCGAAAGGTTGAGATTAGCAAGGGTGGAAGATGGTAAGCCTTGAGACTTTTTCTGGAAATTATAATCCTATCGCACACTATCTTCAAGTCTTGATCTTCCTTTTATTCTTTCTCTTTCTTTGGAGCGCACAATCTCAGAACCCACGTCCTTACTTCGCTCAGTCGTGCATTGTGCAATCTTCCCACGTCCACTTGCTTGATGAATATAATCATAAAGCTGCTCACAAACTCACGTAGGCAGTGGTTAAGTCGTGGGGGCGCTCCCTGAAAAATAGGACTAGAAACAAAAACGAAATAGAAGTAAAAAGATATATCCCTAAAAATTAGGAATCAGTTATAACTAATTTCACAAACTAACAAAAGATATATTAGACATTGATGTTAAACTCACAAATGTCTAACATCTTCAAATTTGTTGTAATTGAAACTACAAGATACCGATAGAGCAGAGCCTGCACACTGTTTGTGCAAAATCAGCTTGCCTATGAAGTTATTTTTTAGTACTGCACTTTCCCTCTTGTTCCTTCCCGGAAACAGAGTCTAGAAGTGAATGGAGTTTAGTAAAATCTGAATATTACTTTATCTGCATTTCATGGCTTCTGCTCTGCAAATCTTAGGAAAATGGTTTTGATATATTTAAATGGTTACAAGAGAGTAGTAGCATGCATAATTGGATGTGGTCGCGTTGAATGACAAGAACTCAGTTGAGTGAAGAACATTTACAGGCCCATAGATATGTTGATCCTACCTTAATTGCCAAAAATCTTCAGAAAGTTACCCAGAATTCTAAGAGCACCATTGCAAAATGGTCAAACATTCACAGCTTAAAGCAAGTCATGGTCAGAGCTACAAGGTTTCAACTTCATTGTTAGTTATCAGCTTTAATAATCTACGGCTTCTTCCCTTATAAAAAGAACTTAGAAAACAATGAAAACATGTTCACGTGACTCACTGCGCAGGCTGGCCAGAAATGGTGACTGAAAAACCACAAGATACAGAATTCTAAGAGCACTTTGAAGGCTAGTATAAAAGCAAGGACTAAAACACAATCAAGCAACATGGTAATGAAACAACAATCGAAACATAATCAGTCAATAACCAAATCACAATCAAGTAAAGTCATAAACAAAATCAAGCAATTTTTCTCACATTCTCATGGAATAATTTTTCTTACTGGATCTGCTCTCAATGATTATAAATAATATAAATCCTTCTATTAAAGTTAAATAGCCGAGCTCAATGGAACCAAGTCGAGATCAAATAAAAAATCTAAGCTCGAGCCTCGGATTTTTCGTGGAGCTAGAGTTTAATCCTACTCTGCTCTAGTCACCTCTAGTTGTTTATCCAATTAAATGTGTTCATCAACATGTCCGGTATGTTGCACACTCGTATATCCCCTGCCCCAAATTGTGACAAATATCAAAATAAATGTGCAAATCTTCTAACATTTCAAAGTTTAGATCATCCCAAAAAAAAAGTAAATAATATTAAATAAATATACTTAAGTTTTAAAAAATAATCTGTTTTCTCCAATAGAAGTAAAAAATATATAAGAATATAGACAATAAAATCATGAGAATATTATAGACTTAAATTGATGAAAGATTATAAACTAATTAATAGTGAAGTTGGGACCTGCCAAGCTTTTCAGTTTGCTACTGAAAAGCAGAACCTCAACCTGAAACGATAGGTCATTTCCTTGACACTCCATTTTCTCCTCCACCATCTCCTTCGTAGACTCGACCACTGCATCGCTGCACCATATCAGACTTATTTTCTGGAGTGTTGCTATTTCTCCAATCTCTCTAGGTATCGTATTCGACTCGGATTTTTCGCGGAACATTTCATTTGCCGGCAATTCCTATTTCCCCCAAATCAGCTTTTCCTTCTCTCCGGCAATAGGCGCGCGCCTCCGACCATCACGGGCAACTCTGCGGTATGCACCTTTCCCTTCCACTCTCGGAATTTCATTTTCTCTCTCAATTGATCTCCACCGCGCGGCAGCTGTGTTCCTCACCGTCCGCCGCTGCGCCGCTGCTAGTAGCCGTCACCGGACCGGACTTCATTTATGGGTTCATGATTTCTTTCTCTGTTGTGATGCTTTGCTTTTAGTTATCAATTCAATTTATACATTTGAATTTCATATCAAACAGATGTCTAGCAGGTGGTAGAATATGGTTGTGGTGATGGCAGGTTCTAGATTGAAAAGAGGATATTGATAATGATTGTAAAAAAGAACAATCAATACTAAACTACACTATGTAGATCAGCTATGGATTTTATTCGGCTATCATGTTAGTGATATTGTCATTGGATTGTTACTTATGAATTAACTTCTGTTGAAGTTGTGTGCTTCCTCTTTAACTTTCCTTGATCTGCAGATATAAACTAAGAAATATTGAGGAAACCGAGGCTGCAAAAAAGCTCTTACAATGACAACATTG